>BQNB010183455.1:0-12402 GCA_026074375.1 Tanacetum coccineum | reverse complement strand
CTTTCGAAAAACAAAGCGATGATCTTAAAAAGAGACTTGCGAAAAATAACGAAGCTAAAATGGTTATTTATAATGCTTTGCTTAGAAAAGAGTATGAAAGAATTTTCATGTGTAAC
This sequence comes from Tanacetum coccineum, assembly GCA_026074375.1. NCBI lineage: Eukaryota > Viridiplantae > Streptophyta > Magnoliopsida > Asterales > Asteraceae > Tanacetum > Tanacetum coccineum. The sequence goes on along the minus strand of BQNB010183455.1, from coordinate 12,286 downwards.
ACGGAAAAAGAAATTTGGAAAACTTTGTTAATCACTCATCAAGGTAACAATCAAGTCAAAGATAATAAGATCGACATTTTGGTTCAACAATATGAGCAATTCGTCATTTCTGAAGAAGAATCTATAGATAGTGCTTTTGCTAGATTTAACACTATTATTACTAGTCTAAAAGCTCTTGATGAAGGTTATTCTAGCAAGAATTATGTTAGGAAGTTTCTTAGCAAAGGTCACGGCGATTGAAGAGTCAAAAGACTTAACGTCACTATCTCTTGATGAACTTTTCAGGAACCTCAAAGTTCACGAAATGATCATCAAGAAAGATTCCGAAATAGTCAAAGCAAAAGTTGAAAGGAAATCTCTTGCTTTAAAGGCTAAGAAAGAATCTAGTGATTAAGAGTGTTCGACTTCCGGAAGTGAAGATGAAGAGTACACCATGGCGGTAAGAGACTTCAAGAAGTTCTTTAAGAGAAGAGGTAGATTCATGAGACAACCTCGAAACGACAAAAAGACATTCCAAAGAAGTCGTGATGACAAGAACGGTAAAAGTGATAGAAAATGATTTAGATGCGGCGACCCGAATCATCTTATTAGAGAATGTCTAAAACCACCGAAAGACAAGAACCAAAGAGCATTCGTAGGAGGTTCTTAGAGTGATAGTGATGAAAAAGATGATGAGATGGCTAAAGATGAGAAGTGTCTCGTTGCTCAAGCATCAGATGAGGTATGTTCCGATTTCCCCCCCCCTCCTCCCCCCCCCTCCCCCCTCACTTACTTTAGTGATGAAAATTCATCAATAGATGATCTCACTTTAGATAATAAATATGTTAGACTGTGCAAGAAGAGTTTATAAATAATCACTAAGAATAAACAATTGAAAGTTATTAGAAATAGTTTTGAAAATGAGCTTAGTGATTTAAAATCAAAATTGACTACACTTGAGAAAAACAAAGGAGTTGATCTCGAATGTACAAATTGTCAACTACTCAAAATCGACAACGAAATACTTAAAGAAGAAGATCTTAAATTAACTAAGTTTGAAAAGAGTACACATTGCTTAAATGAAATGTTGAGTAATCAAAAACCCTTCGGTGATAAATTAGGTCTAGGTTTTAACTCATGTGAAGCATCAAATAGTAAGCCTAAGGAAATAAAATTTATGAAATCTCAGAAAGAAACATTATCTGGTGGCGGTTCCCCAAATATAATGGGCGGCCCCATAAAGTCCAGACAACCCCCAAAGCAATCAAAGGGCCGCCTGTCTATTCACCAGAATCTAAAAAATCTGTTTCTTTTCAAAAATCCATTTTGGGTCCTAGACCAAAACACATAATGGTAAACAATGTTAAAATTCCTGTTGCTAGTGATAATGAGGTTAAACAATTTTATAACCAACGTTAAAACCCGGAGTTGGATTTTATAAACCAAATTTTAGGTCAAAAACTCCACCACCTAGAAGTGTCAATAATAATTATCCTCGTTCTAAGACACCGCAACCAAAAAGAAATGTTGGTCGACAAAACCAACCTCATGGTTTTCCCGTAACTTGGAATAACTTCCAACCTCAAAGTTACATGCCATGGGAAATGTGTCCTCCATTTCCACATCCCAATCAATTGCATCAAATGCAAGGGATGTTTAGCACTAACAACTTTGGACCCATGAGATATTAGGGACCAAATGTTTGAGTTATTGTCTTATATAAATAGAATAAGGGGGGGGGGGGGGGGACCCCCCTTGGAGTCCGACTTGGAACCCGATGAGTGGATTTAAGGATAGCGAATGCTCTAAACACATGACGGGTAGCCGAAAGCTCTACTCAACCTAAAAGGCATACAATTGAGGTAATGTCATTTTTGGTAGTAATCTTCGCGGTAACATCATTGGCAAAGGTATGATTTCTAATGACTCTCTCAATATAGATAATGTAGAACATGTAGATAACTTAAGATTTAACTTGCTAAGTGTAGGAAAAATATGTGATAATAAGTGTAGAGTAACTTTTTCTAAACATGATAGTGAAATCACTAAGGACGGTAAGGTTATAGGTAGAGGTATTATGAAGAAAAAAAAAAAGAAAAAAAAAAAAATAATGAATGAAAGGCTTATATGTGATGAAATTAGGAAATAAGACAAAAGATAAAATTTGTATTGCAATGATTGATGAGAACTCTATGTTGTAGCATAGGAGATTAGGTCACGCTAATATGCATCTCATTCAATCGTTAACATCTAAGGAATTAGTTAGAAACTTAACTAAACTTAAGTTTGATCAACATTTCTGCGATGCTTGCAAAATTAGAAAACAAGCTCACGCTAGTCACAAAGCTAAGAATATAGTCTGAACGACTAGATGCTTAGAAGTCCTTCATGCGGATCTCTTTGGTCCATTCTCCATACGGAGTTACGGAGGAAACCTCTACATCTTAGTCATAGTAGATGACTACTCTAGGTATACTTGGCAAGATTTCTTAAGAATAAAACCGAGGCTTTCGAGCAATTTGAAATCTTTAGTAGGAAAATACAAAATCAATTAGGATGTTCAATAGTGTCAATTAGGACGGACCACGGTAGAGAATTTGATAATGAAGTGCAATTTGGAGAGTTTTGTAATGCCAACGGTATTACACATAACTTCTCAGCTCATGCAGCGGGGGGGGGGGGCACGCCAGTAGAAATGGGCGGGTGAGAAAGGGGGAGAAATAGGACACTACAAAAATTGAGTAGAACAATGTTGATGAACAATCCGTTACCATAAAAGTTTGTGTAACGCTTGTTGATACATCAACAATATATCCTCGAACCGAATCCTAATTAGACGATCTAAGGTAAAACACCTTATCAACTCCTTGAGATGTAGAAAACCTACCTTGAATATACTTAAGGTGTTTAGGAAGCAAGGTGATTCATTTAAACACCAAAGGACTACCTCGTAAGTTTGACCCAAAGTCATACGAATGTGTCTTTTTAGGTTACTCCTAAAATAGTAAAGCATACATCATCCTTAATAAACACACTAGAAAAATTGAAGAATCACTCAACGGAACTTTCGATAAATCATCCTCACTTTTCTAAGACATCACACTTTTTTTTTTTTTTTTTTTTTTTTTTTTTTTTTAGGTGGATGATGACTTAGATGAAGAAGAAGCAATTAAGGTTACCGAAAAGAAAAACTTAGAAAATGACATTGAGGATGAAACTTTAGAAATTAACGAAATAGTCAATATTAAGGAATCTAGGAACCATCCATTAGAAAATGTCATAGGAAACCTTAACCAAAGAACTCTTAGGTCACAAGCCCAAAACCAAAGTAACTTCTTTTGTTTTATATCAACTATAAAACCTAAGAATGTGAATGAACCCTTAAAGGATAAAAGTTGGATAATCGCTATGCAAGAAGAATTAAATCAATTCGTTGCAAACGATGTTTGGGAGTTAGTACCACAACCTAAGAATATGACATCATAGGAACTAAGTGGGTGTTTAGAAATAAGTTAGACGAGAATGGTGTTGTTTCTCGAAATAAGGCAGGTTAGTTGCTCAATGCTATAATCAACAAGAGGGCATCGATTATGATGAAACTTATGCCCCAGTTGCTAGACTTGAGTCTATTAGAATACTATTAGCTTATGCTTGTGCTTTAGATTTTAAGCTATTCCAAATGGATGTAAAAAGTGCATTCCTGAACGGTTTTATCAATGAGGAGGTATACGTGGCACAACCTCCAGGATTCATTGACTTCGAAAAACCGGATCATGTTTATAAACTAAAGAAAGCTTTATATGGTCTTAAACAAGCACCCAAAGCTTGGTATGATAGATTAAAAGCTTTTCTTATTAAACATGAATACAAAATGGGAATGGTAGATAACACACTTTTTACTAAGAAGAAAAGTTCAAATCTCATCATCGTTCAAATATATGTCGACGACATTATATTCGGTTCGACTTGTCAAGACATGTGTGATGAATTTGCCAAAATCATGCATGACGAGTTCGAGATGAGCATGATGGGTGAACTTAACTTCTTCCTTGGATTACAAATAAAACAAATGGAAGACGATATCTTCTTTAATCAATCTAAATATATTAAAGAAATGCTTAAGAAATTTGGCTTAGAAGATTCTAAACCAATGAAACCTCATGTCCTTGGATACTAAACTCACGAAAGATGAAGAGTGTGAGTCGGTAGATTGTACCAAGTATCGAGTCATGATAGATAGTTTTACTCTACACTAACAACAAGTAGTCCCGATATCATGTTAGTGTCTTCCTTTGTGCACAGCTTCCAAGAGGGGCTCCCAAAACCTCTCATCTTGGAAGTGGTTAAGCGTATCTTTCGTATACAAGTTAAAGGCACTACGCACTTAGGAATATGTACCTAAGGACCGCTCATAGAAACCGTATATATGCCGACTCTGATCACAGCGGGAGATTTATGTTGGACAGAAAGAGCAACTAGCATATTTGTACGTTCGTGGATATTGTTTGACAACTTGATTCCTCGAAGAAACAAACCTCCCCCCGTCCAACCACTCTCCCCCCCTCCCCCCCGCCCGATGCCTCCACCACCCGCCCCTCCCACACCAGCCCATCCCCCCTTCCCGCGCCGACCCCCCCCCTTTCCCCTCGCTCTTGCTATATCCACTACCGAAGCCGAATACGTAAGCGCCGAAAAGGCATGTCAACAAGCACTATGAATGAAACAAGCTCTTATCGACTACGAAGTTCGACTCGACGACGTCCCGATCATGTGCGACAATAAAGGTGTGATTGACCTTAGCAAAAAGGACGTATCTCTATCGAAAAAGTGCCGTCCGTTGACAATATCGTCGATATTCTTACTAAACCCCTTAACGTGAATCGTTTAACTATCTACGTCTTGGTTTAGGAATGATGGAACACATTCCATAAATCGTTTCTCTTTTCTTCTGTCTCGATTCTAGTCGATGTTCCACTCCGTGTCATGACAACTTAAATACTTCGTCCAAAGTACTTTGAGCAATTTTAATTCGCGAAATGCAAATTAAAACGTCATTCCTTCCATAAAATATTTTGTCAAAAATTGAGTCAAAAACCCTCTACTGAGAGCGGCCCCCATATCTTGGGGGCTCCCTAATTAAATCAGGCGACCCTCATATTGATATGGGACCGCCACCAGTCCGAGACCAAAAGTCTGTCACCCTGACTTTTGTAAAACACAAAAACAAACACCCCCTCTCTTCAGCCATTGCCACACGAAACCAAAACCACCAAAACCTTAAAATCAACCACTAAAACACTAATTGAAGATCAAATCAACACTAATAATCAATCCTAACATCATAAAGATCATCAATTGTAAGTCATTTCATCTATTTTCTTTCTAATTTGTGTCTAGGGTTCATGTTGAACAAAAATTCAAAATTGGGGATTGTGGAAACTAGAAGGGGGGGAGGGGTTGAATAGTTTTTAGCGTTTTATTATTAAAACTTAGATTGTCGACTTATGTGAATTCAAGAGATATACACAAGTGTATATGATAGAAAATCAATAAGTAAATAAGTAATCTACGAAGTATAAACAAGTAAGGATTGGAAATATCAAACCGATGACACAATGATTTATAGTGGTTCGGCTACGAAGCTCCTCTTCGCCCTACTCCACTCCTCAAGTACCCAACTTAAGAGCTTTCTTTACTATGTCAACAAGCTCCCTTTAGGCGGAGAAAACCGTACACGTCGCTTACACTTTTTTTGGTACTAAGCTAAATACCGAGTTCTACTTCAAGATAGAACCAATCTAACACACTATATGTTTTGTGTCCTAAATACTAACATATCATACACATATGATACTCACAACACACAACACAAGATGAACGATCATCACAATCGTGATGACACAACTAAACTATTAACACTTGAAGCTTGGCATCTTCATTAGTGTTCTTCACTAAAGAGTGGAATAAGTTGATCACTTGTAATGGATTATAAAACAAGTATAATGATCAAAGAATATGAAAAAGATAAAAGATATGTGTAAAAATATTTGTCAAGAGTTGTCTAAAATGAAGACTTAAGGTAGCTATTTATAGGCAACACTTTGAAGTACAAATGCTGTCCCAGCCAGCTAGTCGTGGGGATCCACGGATCCACCATCAGCTGGATCCGTCCTTTGGTTTTGGTGGATATGTAGGAGGAGCTGGGACAACCTTTATCATTTTGTGATTAACCCCAAATGTTTACAAAATATTGTTTTGGTACCAGAGCTATAACGAATAAAATACGACGTTTACGGGTTTTACGACAACAAATACGAATTATATAAAACACATGTCTGTCATGAACAGTAAAAGTTACTGTTCATCAGGGGAGAAAATTTATGAAAATATCAAATATCGATAACCCGTCTTAATACGAAAAGATGGACATAAGAAACGCAAGAATCGGGCTTAAAACGCAAAAGTTATGCTAGTTTTACTAAAACGGTAATTATAAACGTTTTAACTTATTAAATACAATTTTACCAAAACCATTAGTTGGTGATTGAGCTAGATAGAATATTATGTGGTTATCAAAGTACTATATTACTAGGGAGTTTCATAATGAGGCCTCTTCGGATGGCGTTTCGACGAGTTGTTGGATTTACGATTTAAAGTGTCCTAACTCCTCGAACGTCATGTCATGACCTCTTTAATTATGATAGCCCGAACGATAGTACGAGGTAACAACTATAAGATTAGATTCAAGTACTTGGTACTTATACGACCTATGATAATTTAGGTTGCATTCGATCTTTTACGTGACGCTTTATCTGCGATATTTGGATTATCTGAACTCAAGGTGAGTTCATAGCCCCACATTTTTACGATTTCAATGATTTATAATTATGGGGTGGAAACATGCTTTGTTTTATAAATTGGACGCAAGTATTGATTACATGTTGCCTAAGTAGCGATAACCCAAGTTGAGCCCCTTTATCATGAACTGTCAATTGCATAGATGTAGTTGGGAATTACATTATGTGAGCGCGAATGTTATTTAATAGATCTATTCGGGAAACGACCTCCCCGTTCGGGTGATTTGCTATCACCAGGAACGAACGTTATAGCATGTCGAATTTAGGATGTTTTCGGGTTGAACATCTAATCGGGCAGAAATTGCAATATATAAGTTTTTAATTGCAAGAAATATCGTCGAGCTTCAGTGTCATGAGCTTAGTGTAAATGTAATCTATTTTTGTGAGATCTGCATGTGTTGCATTATCACTAAAAAGTCTTGCGGTCCTACACATTATGATTTTATCAAACCTATGAATTCACCAACATTATTGTTGACATTTTTAAGCAATGTTTTCAGGAGATCAATAGGCATGGGATGCCAAGGATGCATTGGGTTATATTTTGGATTGCACGCTTAAAGATTTAGGTGCAAAAAAAAAAAAAAAAAAAAAAAAAGGAATATATTTTTTAAAATTTATTTATATGTATATATAATAAAAAACATCTATATATGGGGAAATGTATTGTCAACTTTTGTAATATCCGACAATGAACAAGTAAAGCTATATGCTTTTGTATTAAATCTTTCAATTAAATCCAATGTATCATCTTAAACGACTTTTTGTGTCGTTCATTGCACCCGCAGTATATAATGCTAGAAACGTAATTGCAAGAACGACTTGGCCGGCATCTCGAGGAGTTTGCGCGCTAAAAATTAAAAATAAAGTTATAGTTTAGGTTTTGAAAACGATCTAGTTCTCTATAACTTATGGCTCTTGATACCAATCTTTAACACCCTCAAATTTGCTCGCAGCGGAACCAACTATTTGGGTGTTAAGTAAAAGTACAATAGTCACAAGATGTAAAGAACGACTAGAAGAGACGTTTTAAAAACAAGCAAACAGTTCCATTCCTTGTATTCAGAGTTTAAAAGCGTACTTCCAAAGCATCGTTACCATAATATTATACAAGTTTGACATAAACAAACTAAAACAAGTTGTCATTTAAGGAATGGATTTTAAAATGATGAACAAAAGTTTATCGCAAATCCTTCTCTTGAGCCTCCAAGCCTTTATCCTTGATTACCTGAGATAAAACATGCTAAAAAGTCAACGAAACGTTGAGTGAATTCATAGGTTTTGTAAGTGATAAAGAGTTGAACACAAGCATTATAATATTCATAAGCATCATATAAACTTGTGGGCCAGACAAGCTATTAACCAACAGTTGCATTGAGCTCGTGCCACCGATCCCATTCCGCATAATTAAGATAATCATAATCATATACCAACAATATTCATCATTTGCCCCCAAGGTTAGGTATTACGTCATATACCTACTAAAAATCTCGACACAATAGGTCCGTACATTGGGACTGCTCACAAACGGATCCAAAGCCCAAAAACCGATTCGAGCTGCTTAACCCATAGCGCTATTTGTTGTGCAAGCGGCTACCCATCATAGGTAGTTAACGGCTCGCGATTGGTGTCTTTTGACGTAAAGCTACTCAAGCAACATACCTCATATAATCGGGTCCAAGCATAAAAGAAAACTACTTGTGTTCATTTTAGAAAACTAGCATGTATCTCCCTCGCGGGGTTTAAGAAAAATATTTAAAAGGCGAGGCTATGAACTCACCGTGAATAGAAGCAACGTCAATCGAGAAATCACAAGAGAAAAGGACGTCGAAAATCAACCATGACCTATTAATAATAATAATATTTCAATTATAATAAATATAAACTTATTGTAATTATATTATATGCATGAAAACTTGTTCATTAGGAATCCATGTGATCCACTTCACTTATTGTCTCTATTGGTTGCTTATTTTCTAAAAATTTCGCCGATTTACTAGCAACTAGTTACCGCTTAATTACTCTATCTCTAGGTTCCTATGTATGTTGACTTACTACTATGTTTTCCCCAAGGCTCTTAAGTGAATTTTACCTTTTCGTTACCTCTAGCTTAGCGTAACTAACACAAAAAAGGGCCTGCTGGAAGTTATCAAAAGTTGGGCATCTGCAGGCACCCTAAAAAACTTTATAAAAATCTGAAAAAATACAAAAGGTCACACACATCATTTATAATCTCCAAATTAAATTTCGTCTAAAAATATTAAGTTTTGACCCGCCTGCTCATAGTATCTTTACAAACAAAATTCCGGACAACCTATACAGTTTTAGCACTTAATCTTGTACAAAGGTTTTGACTAACTTTTACACCTTAAAAATCGACGAGGCATGGTTCGTTGAAAAGTAGACTCGAATTAGATAACTTTAGGGTCCTGAAAACCTAGAAAATCTTTTGACACGACCAAATTATAACATCGTAAAGTTGACCCAAATTCGGATATAAAAACTGCCATTTTCTGAAATTTGTCGAAACTATTATCTAACTAAAATCGGCCATAACTTTTTCAGTTTTAAGAGTTAGAAGCTTTAATTTATACCAAAATGATCATTGGAACGACCTTACAATTCTAAACACTAAAATCCCAGTTTACAACACACTAAATCAGCCGATTTTATGCCTAAACTTTCTGCCCTAATTAAGGGTTATAAAACCCCTTTCAAACCTTCAATATTTTGCACCAATTTAACATCTAACAACCTCAAACTAACCTATATTATCTTCTAAACCTATTTAACCATCCATAATCATCACCAACCTCAAAAACATCACATGCATACATATCCTTGGATTCCCAATTGACCAAAATTAACATGCATGTATATGTACAAGTATAATCAAAATAAAATAGGAAGGATATAGCTCACAATGCAAATCAAAAGAGATAGAAGATCAAGCACACTAAACCCTTATGGGTTTAGTGTTTGGCCGAACACTAGAAGCACCCAAACGACCCTGAAATAGTTTTTATTCAACTAAATTTTGTACACAATCTTCTTGATCAACCCTTGCTCTAATCCAACCTTTGAATTACTTAAATCCCTAGAACACAGATCTTGAAAAAAATTTATGGATTTATAAAAATGCTTGCATGATGGATTTTTTTAGTGGAGAGGATTAAGGGTATTTTTAAGAGTAATTTGGTATATAAATGAGTAGTTTTGGTGGAGGATTAAAGATCAAATATGGTGGTTTTGTGGTGTTTCAGTCGAACAACAAGGAGAAAGAGAGAACAAATATATGTTTTTGATCGTTGGAAACAAATAAGAGTGTGTGTTGAGTTTTGGTTTATATAAAAGAAAAGAAAATAGGTTTCGGTTTATAAGTTTATGGGTAATTGGGTTTGGGCTTGATTGTATAAAAAAATATGGTTTATTGTTGTGGGCTTGAGGCTGCTGAAAATAAGGAGAAAATGAAGGGGCTTCGTTCTAATTTGTATTAAACATTTTATATCCTTTAAATCTTGATCCTAAAAATTAACTCGACTCGCTAATTTTTATAAAAACATAAATGTTTAAATTCGGTTCGGCCTAACACGAATGAAATATATTTAAATAATAAATAAATGAAAAATATATTAAATAAAAACCTAAAAATTTTCACAATTAAAAATACGAGATGCGTTGATTTCTCGATCGTTAACAATTAAAAATAAAATATAAAATTCGCGAAAGAATTTAAATGACGATTTTAAATGAGAACCGACTAAATAAGATAAATGAATTATTTAGAATTTAGGGAAATATTATAAATTCGGAAAAAGTAGTGACCTTAAATACGGGGTTTTACATGTATTGACCATACATGTAGATTTTGAAAATATCTATGGTCATTTTATTGATATCTTCTTAATCTAGTAAAATTCTAATCTCGATTATGTTCATGATCAGAGGTTTTGTAATCGAAACTTGTAATGAGAATTAACATCTTTTGAATAATGATTAATTGCTTTATTAGATTTTCGTTTACGATTATTTTTGAGATGATGGAGGATCACTATCCATGATAAGTTCCACCATTCCTAATCCTAATCTTAAATAATTAAATACTTCACGTTTTAAAGGCTTAGTAAATATATCGGCTATATTATCTTCGGATGCAACTTTCTCGATAGAGATATTGCCTTTTTGGCCATTATCGTGTAGAAAGTGGTGGCGTATTTCTATATGTTTAGGTCTAGAGTGTTGTACGGGGTTTTTGCTTAAGTCGATAGTGCCTTTATTGTCGCACATAATCGAAATGTCGTCGAGGCGTATGTCATAGTCGATGAGAGCTTGTTTCATCCATAGTGCTTGTTGACATGCCTTACCGGCGGAGTCGTATTCGGCTTCGGTCGTGGATATAGCAAGGGCCGTTTGTTTCTTAGCGAACCAATATGTTAAACAACATCCCATGAACGTACAAACGCAACTAGTGCTTTTGCGATCAACGTAATCACCCGCGTGGTCGGAGTCGGCATAAACTATAGTTTCTATTCTGGTTCATTTCGAATACCATAATCCTAAGTGACTAGTTCCTCTAATATACCTAAATATACGCTTAACGACTTCTAAATAGGTAGTCTTAGGATTTTCTTAGAAACGAGCACATAAGCAAAAACTAAACATAATATCAGGCCTACTAGCAGTTAAATAAAGTAAACTACAAATCATACCTCGATATTTAGAGCTATCCACGGAGTCGGCTTCATCGTCTTTAGTGAGCTTGATCTCCGTTGACATGGCGTCTTGGTTGGTTTGGAATCTTCTAACCCGAACTTCTTTAGCATCTCCTTGATGTATTTGGATTGATTGAAAAATATTTTGTCTTTTGTTTGTTTGATTTGAAGACCCAAGAAGAAGTTTAACTCGCCTATCATACTCATCTCAAACTTGTCGTGCATGATTTTTGCAAAATTATCACAATAGTTTTGACTCGTGGAACCAAATATAATGTCGTCGACATATATTTAAACAATGACAAGGTGTGATTTTGATCTCTTAGTAAAAAGTGTGTTATCAACCATTCCCATTGAATACTCATGTTTTATCAAAAATGCTTTTAGTCTATCATACCAAGCTTTAGGAGCTTGCTTAAGACCATATAAATCCTTCTTAAGTTTATAAACATAGTTTGGTTTTTGAAAATCAATGAACCCCGGAAGTTGAGCAACATAAACCTCTTCGTTTATAAAACCATTTAGAAAAGCATTTTTCACATCCATTTGATATAATTTAAAATCATTTGCATAAGCAATAGCAAGAAGTATTCTAATTGACTCTAATCTAGTTACCAGAGCATATGTTTCATCATAATCTATACCTTCTTGTTGATAATATCCTTGTGCTACTAATCTAGCCTTATTTCTAGATAATATACCATTTTTATCTAATTTATTTCTAAAGACCCATTTTGT
>BQNB010183454.1:0-12402 GCA_026074375.1 Tanacetum coccineum | reverse complement strand
GTGGTTGTCTCAGCCGCTAGGGTGCGTTCGGTTTAGGCGAAGCACCAAAAGGGTGCGTGTGGGTTTGCCGTGTACCAAATAAGGTGCGTTTGATTTTGATAGAAACATCAAAAAGGGTGTGTTTGGCCGTGACAGCCCACCTAGGGTGCGTCGGGTTGGTTGTGCAAACGAATAGGGTGCGTTTGGTCTACCAACGCAGCGGGTGCGTTTGGTTTAGTAGCAGCCGTAGGGTGCATTTGGATTTGGGTTTACAAGATTAGGGTGCGTTTGGGATAGCAGAATTGCATAAGGGGTGTGTTTGGTTTGATTGTTATAACAGTTAGGGTGCGTTTGGTTTTGGTGAGAACGCAACAGAGTGCGTTTGGTTTATGTAGAAATCGATTAGGATGTGTTTGGTTTAGCAGAGATGAACAACGGGTGTGTTTGGTTTGGCAGTTAACACAAACAGGGGTGTTTGGGTGAACAGGAAACCATTAGGAGTGTGTTTGGGTTTAGAGAAGACAACAAAGGGGTCCGTTTGGTTGGTTTAGCAGAAATAGGCGCGTTTGGCTTAACCGACAACAAAAAGGGTGCGTTTGGTTCATATAAAACGGTGAATAAATATAACGTAAGGTTTTAAAAATATTAAAACCGGATATATATAATGGTGGCTAATTGGTTAAATAAACGTAATAATCATTATATTGTTTAGTTTAGAAATATATATAAAAACATATACATATATATTTAAAGCACGAGGATATTGCAACACGGTTTGTTTGAAAAGTGGAAAAAAACATTGGATTTTATAAATATGAAAAACGTTATAAAAACGGAAAGATCTTGACGAAATTTATATAAGTTTTCTATATTTATTGATGGTTCACTAAAACTACTATTATTTTAGAAACCGATAAAGGGACTAAGTTATATTTTAAAAATATATTAAAATATAATTATACAATAACTTGACAACGAACGAAAAATTATACGTTTACACTTAGACAACAATTTTAGCCACGATCCGTCGAGGAAACGAAATATAAGTGCATAAAATATTATTTTATATTTTATAATTTTTGGCTAGAAGATAACATAATAATTATTGTAAAAGCTTTACAAAAATCATTTAATTTAATTGGAAGTCTTAAAACGTACGATTACGTTTACATAAGAAATTTTATTTAGTTAAGTGGTGATTTCAGAAATGGGTCAAACTAATTGGTTTAATCATTTACTCACACTTATTATATAATATTTGCAAAGCATTATATACGTCACATTAATCTTTGGATTGTTTGTCTTTTTTATATGATTCACGGTATGAGTTATATAAGGGTTTATTTTTCATATGTAATATATACAGAATATATTACATATGTTGCGTCATTTTTTTCAATTTATTTATTTAACCAACCACCAAAGTATTACAACTTTAAAAACTAAATCTTTATCAACGTGTCGCGTTGACATAGCCATTCATCGGGAAACCCAAATTCATTATGCTAGGCTAGTGGGACTTAGCAGATAAGTTAAGCTGCAACTACTTGATCGAGCCGCTTCGTCCTCCGTTTGTGTTGTGCATATTAGATGCCTATCTGTCAATCGTTCTTCATCATCGAGGTGAGTTCATAACCTCGCTTTTCAATCTTTTGAATGTTTATAAACCCGCGAGGGGGATACATGCTTGTCTACAAACTCTTATACTTACTCAGTTATCTTATAACAACGTGATTGTTTTTAAAGGATATTGTGAGTTTATAGCCCCGTGTTTTACTGGTTTTACATATATTTTTGGGGTGAGACCATGCTTGTTTGCGAATGCATTTACATGGTTGATTACAAATTGGTTTACATACTCATTTACATAGCTCGCTATGGGATATATTACTTGACTTCATTTTTATTCACAAATATATGTACTTTGCTTTTGAAATGATTACGGATTAGCTTAAGCGGATTGAATTGATAACAATACAGTACTGCCCGGGTGTTCTTAGAGGGGACATCGGTAACGGGAGTACATATTCTTTAAATAAAGGCCCGGGTGTTCTTGGAGGGGACACCTGTGATGGGTATATATACAAGTCTACGTCACAGCTTCATGAACTGTAAATCACTTGGAGGGTGAGCGCGAATGTTATGAAATAGAACTATTCGAGTGAATCCCCATTCGGATGATTAGCTATCACTAAGCAAACGAACGTTATAGCATGTTGTCCACACGAATGTTATAAAATAGATCTATTCGGGGTTGACAATCCCCATTCGGATGATTAGCTATCACTAAGCAAACGAACGTTATAGCATGTTGTCCACACGAATGTTATAAAATAGATCTATTCGGGGTTGACAATCCCCGTTCGGGTGATTAGCTATCACTGGGCAAACCAACGTTATAACATGTCGGATTACGATTGGTTGGGCCTACAGGGCCCAAAATACTTACATTTGAACTCTTACTGTTATATTAGTGCATCGGTTTCATGAACTTAGAGTAATTGTAATCATCGTTTTATAGTCACATGGATATTTACTGTGCCTTAAATAAAGTGGCAATACATACTTGAAACATTTTAGTGACATATATATAAATATCATACATGCTTTGAACAATTGCGGTACAACGATCATACGTACATTTTTGTGACTATTTGGAGATTGAAAAGGTCATGCATACTTTACAACTATTTGATTTCTAAAAATAATACATACATTTTGGAAGGACATTTAAGGATTTTAAATGGTCATACACACTTGACAGAACTTTGGTTCAGCATTTATACTTAAACAAATCTATAAACTCACCAACTTTAATGTTGACACTTTTTAAACATGTTTTTCTCAGGTGAATTAGATGCTTGGATTATTTGATGTGCATTGGAGTCTAAACTGACAAGATTTCATTCATCGATTTCTACATACATACAAGTGATCAAATCTCGTTGTGTTAATTTCAAGCTTTTCATTGTGATGCAATTATGGGACAAACATTATATCAATTTCAAGGAAATCAACGAGATTACTTTTCAAACGACACATTTAGGGGTCGTTCTCTTGTATCTAGCGTTGTGTATTATGAAGTAACGCCCCCGGACACATACTTCCGCTGCGACACAATTTTAGGGGTGTTACAGATTGGTATCAGAGCACTGGTTATAGAGAACTAGGTTGCATATTTTACCCTAGACTATAACCGTTTTCACAAACGTTGCATCACAACAAACATTTTCAATTGCTTACTTGCTTAGGTTACTTGTTACCTTAAGTGCTTACATGACATACATATATGTAATATATATGCTTACATCTTTTGCGTATATCGCACGTTTATTTATATAAATACCAGAGCATTTCTTAAGACATTGTGAGTTGCACAATGGTCTCAATTATACCTCAGACATTGTGAGTTATACAATGGTCTCATCTTACTTCTTAGACATTGTGAGTTGCACAATGGTCTCATTTCGTTCTCAGACATTGTAAGTTAAACAATGGTCTCTAAGAATATTATTTTCTTCATAACTTTATACAATATCGTATTACACGGAGACCGTCTAAATTTTTGTTTACATGGGATTGTGTATGAATCTAAGTATTACAAGTCTTATATGGGCGGGACTTGTAATATAAGGATTGATATGATAATTTCTATGTTAACAAAGCCCGTCATAGCTCTGATTACATAGTATTATGTATAAATCTAAGTATTACAAGTCTTGTATGGGCGGGACTTGTAATAGGAGGATTTATATGATAATTGCTATGTTGACTCGTTCATGAAGACCTTTACCTTATTTACTCTAACCGAGTACTCGAAGACGAGTTTTAAACACTCGTCCCATACTCATTAGAGCGCATGCATCGTCATGTCATCCACCACCTTGAAGGTTATGGGAGTACGTGTATTTCATCGGGAATTATTAAGTAGGGTGATTTAAAATCTATTTATTTGAAAAGATTGGGACGCCTCTTCATTTAAATAAATAAATTGTAAATCACCGAACCATAAGTTTATCAATTAATTATTTACATAACGTATGGTTCGGTGTGTACCATAATCCTCGAACTATACTTTTGCAAATGAAACAACTATTTTAGCCACAACCCGTCGAGTAAACAAAATATAAATTTATAAAATATTATTTGATTATTTTATCATTTGTCAACTAGAAGATAACATCATAATTGTCGTAAAAGCTGTACAAACATCGTTTTAACATAATTTGTAACCTTAAAACATCGTTTACATCTATACGAGAACTTTTTATTTATTTAATTGGTTTTTTTGTTATATAATTCACGATTTGAATTATATACTTGTTCATTTTTAATATGTAATATATACGGAATATATTACACACTTTGCGTTTACTTTATGATTTATTTTATTTAACCAACCACCAAACTATTACAACTTTAAATCTAAATCCTTTTATCAACGTGACGCGTTGACGTAACCACTCATCGGGAAACCCAAACACATTATCCTAGGCTAGTGGGACTTAGCCGTTAAGTTAAGCTGCATCTTCTCGGTCAAGCCGTTCCGTCTTCTGTTGTGTTGTGCATATTAGATGCCTATCGGTCAATCGTTCTTCAACATCAAGGTGAGTTTATAGCCCCACGTTTTACATGTTTTATATATATTTTTGGGGTGAGAACATGCTTGTTTACAAATGCATTTACATGTTTGTTTACAAATTGGTTTACATACTCATTTACATAGCTCGCTATGGGATACATTACTTGACTTCATTTTTGGTCACGAATGCATACTTTACTTTTGAAATGATTACGGATTAGCTTAAGCAGATTGAACTAATAACAATACAGTACTGCCCGGGTGTTCTTGGAGGGGACACCGGTAACGGGAGTACATATTCTTTAAATATATATATATCCAAAACACGCGGGTGTTTGAAACATTGAAACACGGGTATAAATTGCAACATGGATTGAATTTTATAAAAAGGGGAAATGTGGTTTAGACGAAAAGGTCATGACGACATTTATATAAATTACTATATTTAATAAATTTCGTTGCAATTTCTATTATCTTAAAAGAACCGATAAAAGACGAAGTTATATAGTCTTAGGATCGTTAATTTGTAATTATACAATAACCAGATAAACGAACGAGAACTACACTTTTGTAAATGAAACAACTATTTTAGCCACAACCCGTCGAGTAAACGAAATATAAATTTATAAAATATTATTTTTATATTTTATCATTGTCAACTAGAAGATAGCATCATAATTGTCGTAAAAGCTGTACAAACATCGTTTTAACATAATTTGTAACCTTAAAACATCGTTTACATCTATACGAGAACTTTTTATTTATTTAATTGGTTTTCTTTGTTATATAATTCACGATTTGAATTATATACTTGTTCATTTTTTATATGTAATATATACGGAATATATTACACACTTTGCGTTTACTTTATGATTTATTTTATTTAACCAACCACCAAACTATTACAACTTGGAAATCTAAAACTTTATCAACGTGTCGCGTTGACGTAACCGTTCACCGGAAAACCCAAACACATTATCCTAGGCTAGTGGGACTTAGCCGTTAAGATTAGTTGCAACTTCTTGATCGAGCCGCTTCGTCTTCCGTTCGTGTTGTGCATATTAGATGCCTATCTGTCAATCGTTCTTCATCATCGAGGTGAGTTCATAACCTCGCTTTTCAATCTTTTGAATGTTTTATAAACCCGCGAGGGGGATACATGCTTGTCTACAAACTCTTATACTTACTCGGTTACCTTATAACAATGTGATTGTTTTTAAAGGATATTGTGAGTTTATAGCCCCACGTTTTACATGTTTTACATATATTTTTGGGGTGAGAACATGCTTGTTTACAAATGCATTTACATGATTGTTACAAATTGGTTTACATACTCATTTACATAGCTCGCTATGGGATACATTATTTGACTTCATTTTTGATCACGAATGCATAGTGTTCTTGGATGGGGACAACCGGTTAACGGAGAAGTAACATATTCTTTAATTAAAGGCACTGGGTGTTTTGGAGGGGGACAGCCTGTGATAGGTTTATATATAAGTTTGTCACAGCTTCATGAAACTGTAAATCACTTTGGGGGGAAAAGGGATCGAGCTAGCCGGATATGTTTTGAAATAGATCTATTGGCGTGAATCCCCGTTTGGGTGATTTAGATATCACTGGGCAAACGATCGTTATAGCATGTTGTCCATCGCGAATGTTATAAAATAGATCTATTCGGGATTGTCAATCCTGTTCGTGGTTTGTGTGATAGTAGCAATCACTAGGCTAAACCAACGTTATACATGTCGGAATTACGATTGGTTGGGCCTACAGGCCCACAATACTTACATAATGAATCTTACTGATTTATTAGTGCATCTCGGTTTCATGAACTTAGATTATTAATCATCGTTTTATACTCACAGGGATATTTACTGTGCTTGAATAAAGAGTGGCATACATACTTGAAATCATTTTTGGTGACATTTATATATATATCATACATGCTTTGAACAATTTGCGGTACAACGATCAATAACGTACTATTTTTGTGACTATTTGGGAGATTGAAATGGGTCATGCATTACTTTTACAACTATTTGATTTCTAAAAATATCATATATACTCAATTTTGATGGACATTCTATGGTTTTTAAATGGTCATACACCACTTGACCGAACTTTTGGTTCACCATTTATACTTAAACAAAGTCTATGAACTCATCAACTTTAAATGTTGTCACTTTTTAAGCATGTTTTTCTAAGGTGAATAGATGCTTGGATTATTGATGTGCATTGGAGTCAAAACTGACAAGGATTTCATTCATCGATTTATACATACATACAAGTGATCAAATCTCGTTGTGTTAATTTCAAGCTTTTCATTATGATGCAATTATGGGACAAACATTATATCAATTTCAAGGAAATCAACGAGATTACTTTTCAAATGACACATTTAGGGGTCGTTCTCTTGTATCTAGCGTTGTGTATTATGAAGTAACGCCCCCGCACATACTTCCGCTGCGACACATTTTTGGGGATGTTACACTAAGTTTGACAAATCTGCGACCTTAGGGAAACTTCTATGTGTTACATCGTTGAATAAAAACAAAGATTTAAAGGCTAATATGGTTTCTAAGGTTGAGGTCAAAACGGATAAGTCAAAACCAGTCACTTCATGTTCTACACCTAAAAATGAGCAAGGTCAGAAAAAGAATGTGAATGTAATTGCACGAGGAATGTATAAAGTTATAAAAACATAAAGACAAATGCCAGTTACTAAAGCTAACATGTTTTCTTGTAATTCCACAAGAGTAGCGAGTTATGGTAGTGTTAGAAGACCAGAGTCTAAGGACACAGATTTGAAGAAAATAGTCTTGTTGAACACTAAGTCTAAGAGCACTTCTAAGGATGTCAAGAAATCTCAAAGTAATGTTAGTTTAGTTTCTAATAAGCGTAATACATTGAATTCAAATGTTTCTAAATTCAAACGCAAATGTATTAAAAGCGAAAACTGTAAACGCAGTGAATGATGGTTTGAATTTTGTATGTGTTTTATATGGCAAAGATGTTTCTATGATTTCTCATGATAAATGTGTTGCTCGTTATGCTTTGTCTTTGAATTCTAGAGTAAAAGAGCCTTATTTAAATCCACTGTAGCAGCAAAATCTAGTAAATTATGAGCTACTCCCATAGTTGCGAAATCTAAGTTTAGTGTTGTTACACCCCAAAAGCAACGAAAAACAAACTTAAACCTTACATGAAAAACAAACTTAAAACGAGTAGGAAGTGGTAGAAATGGTTTGAAAACCAATCAAGTTTCAATTGGTCACCTAAGAGCCCAACTGCACAAACACCACCAAGTGTTACTAAGAGTAATACTAATGATAGAATTCACTCTAGAACACAGGTTACCAAACAACAATGGGTAGTCAAAATGTCCACTCTTCCATCTGGTTTTTCTTTATGTGGTGTAGGTGATCCAGATCGTCCTTTGGATTATTGATAGCGGGTATTCGAAGCACATGACTTGAAAACTGAAACAACTAAGAAATTTTGTTGAGAAATTCATGGGAGTAGTCCACTTCGGTAATGATCACTTCGCCGCAATCGGTGGATATGGAGACTATGTTCAGGGCAATCTCACGATGTCATGTATACTATGTTGAGGGCCTCAGACACAATCTTTTCTCGGTCAGACAATTTTGTAATAGAGATCTTAAAGTAGCCTTTCGTTCTAACACTTGCTACGTTTGGAATTTGGAAGGTGAAGATTTACTTACCGGTTCTCATGGTACTAATCTGTACCCCATCTCTATCTATACTATCTATAAAACATTTTGCCCCAAATGCTTAAAAACTGAAAACTTAAAAATTTAATGCTGCACGACTTATTTATGGAAACCATTGGAAACTTTAGAAACCTTTTAATACGCATATCATGATTGATTGATTGACTTAAAAAATTAATGCTGAAACGCATATAACAGTTGTACGCAATAATAACAGTTGTACGTTAAGAAACTATATAACCCACTACACAAACACACATATCTCAAAATTCAATACTCAAAACTCAAAACACACACAACATCACACTCCAAACCACCGGCGGTTGCCTCCCCACCACCACCAGTCGCCGCCCCACCAGCATCGGATCGGCTGCCGCCCACCTCCACTAGATGGTGTCGCCCGCCCACCATCGCTAACTTTTTTTTAGGTATTTTTTAATATTTTAGTAAATCTATATGATTTGGCATGTTTTGAGGATTTATATATTTTGTAGGTGTTGCAAATATTGTCGGAAGTGGGTGTCGCCAGAATAAGTTAGTTTTATTTCGCAAGACTCGCCGGAATAATTATGGCAGTTGGTTTTATTATAACTGTTATGTTTTGCCGGAATCTATCTTCGCCGGATTTGTGGCTCGCCGGAATTATTGGTTCGCCGGAATCTTTGGACACAGTCTTGCTGGCATTTTTGTTGAATCCGTCGCCTTGCCGAAATCGTCTATGGTTCTCTTAAAAAATTTGTTACTAAATTTTTTGTATAAATTTTATTGAAAATTCTTTTTGTGTAAATTTGTTTGAATAGATTGTTTTGTTCGCTTACAAGTTTTATTTATGAATTTTGTTACCTAAATTTGTTGTAACTTTATCTGTTTTGGTAATTATAACACTGTATGGTTTTTCATAAAATAATACGAGTAACTTACCTTTAATTTGTTAATGATCCATTTTGATAACTAAATATTTTTTATCCACTTTAGTTATTCAAACATTCAAGTGTGTAAAAATATTTCCACACACATGTAATCATACAAAACTCGATCGCATAAAAATCATACTCAACCTAAATCAAATGTTAGCTTGGACTATTATATATGCACTTCAATGAGCGTGTACGCTTATATGTGAAAACAATTTTTTTTTATTAAATGCAAGAAATCTAACAATGAGCAGTCTATCAGTATTTTAACTTCTTTGCATTTATCTTTTTAAATGAATATAGCTGCACTTGTAAAAGTTACTTACGTTTGAAAAAAATTGAATACTTAATACACCTATATAAACTGAAGAAAAAATGTCTATAAAAAAATTCTTTTTTTACATGTTAATTGAAATAGGCCTCAACACTGGAAATTATGTCTATATTTTGTTAGAAGTGTTGTCATTTTGTTTTGTAAACTGTGTTTATTTACTCGAATATTTATTGTATTATGTCATAGTCAACTTGAGAATCTTGAATATTGATCGTCAACTTTGAATTTTGGTGTGATATGAATTTGAATTATTTGAAATATTGAATGAGTGAAAACTTAATTTATCTTAAGAAACTATTGAAAGTATTCAATCAATAAAATACATAGCTAGACGATGAAAGATATGATAGTAAGTTGACTTTTGTTCATTGAAATGGTAATAAAGTGTGACAAATTTGTATTTATTATGTTTTTATTTTTTTATTTTTTATTTTGGTATATTTGGTATGATAATTAAGTAGTAAAAAATGCATTTATTATGATTGAAACATATATTGTTTTGAAAGTTATATTTTACTAACAATTTATTTTGATTAAAACATGCGAAAGGTAACTTAATAATGTTACTATAATTCCTTGAGATTTTAATTACACGTCGATTACTGTTTTTGTATGCTAATGTTGGTGATTTAAATACCATGTACATATTTGCGCAAACAACCTATAAACTCTATAAAAATATTGTTAATTTTGAAAGTTAACAAATACCTTTTCAACCATCATTCATTTACATAACTTTTGGAATAAATTATGTTGATTGATAAGTTCAAATTGTTTCTTAATATACATGGCCCTCTATGTGCATTATAAATGCAACATACATCGTTGCAGCCTCAATCACAAACTTTATGTTGCGTTGTTTAGAGGGATACCATATATATTAGTGAAACCAGAAAAGGAGTTTGGTCAAAAGGGAGTCTACACCTTAAATGTCATGTACCAAGAAGTTTTACGCGACGAGTAACATGCGTTGTTAGATTTATCTCATAATAACGATGTAATGTTTTACTTTTATTTTCAATAAATGTCTTTTTTGATGCATGTTAAGAATTTGCCGCATGTTACGAGTGTGTGCAAGTTCATTTTGATCTTTTAACGTTATATTTTGAACTTTACATGAAACACTTACCATAATATCGTATATCGTTACTTATCTACCGCTAGGAATTTCCGTTGCTATGCGCAGGTACTCGCCTAGTTTCTGTAATGGCAGCTTCATCTCCAGTTTGCTTAATGTCCAAAGCCACGTCAACAAAATCATGGTTATGGCACCGTCGACTTTCTCATTTAAATTTTGATACCATTAATCATCTCACTAAACAAGATCTAGTTGATGGGCTTTCGAAGTTTAAGTATGATAAAGATCATTTATGTTCTGCTTGTGAACAAGGAAAGATCAAGAAAGCCATTCTCAATCCAAAATTGGTTCCAAGTACAAATTCCAAACATGAATTGATTCATTTGGATTTGTGTGGGTCAATGAGGGCTAAAAGTATTAACGAAAAAAGATATGTTTTGGTCATTGTTGATGATTACTCTTGTTGAAAACTAGAAGGAGAGGGTTGAATAGTTTTCAAGTAATTTTCAAAATTTTGTTAGGTTCTTATGTGAAGTTTGCACAATATTGATGCTTGATGAATAAGATATAAAGCAAGTAAAAGTAAGGGTTAGAAAGATTGAACCAAGACACAAGTATTTATAGTGGTTCAGCTACAAGGACACCTTCCTTGCCCTACTCCACTCCCCGAGTCACCTACTTGAGAGTTTGTAAACACTAGTCACCACACTCCTTTAACTGGCGGAGAAGCCTCACAACGTTGCTTACACCTTTTAATGGTACAAAGCTAAATATCAGATTCTTCACACGGTAGAATCAACCCAACAACACTACACTTGATTTACAAAGATGATGAATATATCTTAAACTATTAAATGATGTACAAGATTCAGCAATGTGAAGTTGAAGATGCTATGAAGATGCGAAACAAGATTCTTGAAACCTGATCGTCTCAAAAAGGGTGTTTGGAAACTTCTTCTTTGAAGGAATTTACCTACAAAATGCTAAAAGAAACTATGCAAGAGTAGAGAGAATGATCAGTAGATTAGAGAATTTAAGTTGGAAAAGGATGAGAAAAGCAAGAGAAATGGTTTGGTATTTATAGCCAACAAATCTACTGTAGGCCCGTTTTGCCGGTTCTATTGCAGAACAGAACCGGCCAATATATAGAAACAGAACTGGCGCATAGTAACTAAATTCGTATTTTGATTTGCAAAATCTTAAGAGATCATGTGTAATCTTATAAGATTACCCTAAGATATTCTGCAAATGATGTTGTCATACATGATGTAAATAATGGTTTGCATAATTTACTTGTAATTTAAAGTAATACTAAAAAATGGAAAAGTGATAAATCTAGTAGTTTCTTTCATATAGATTTTACTAGTTGTTATCAACAAAACATGAAAAGATCTTAAAATAAAATAAACGTTTTTATCGGTTTATTTGTATTAACAATCTCCCCCTTTTGTTGATGACAAAACTAAAATCTAATGAAAGTAAATTAGTTAAAATGAATCTGTTATGAGAATTTTGATTGAGTTTTAGAATTCATTTTACTTTTGTTTTCCTTGTATGTTTGATTTACTTCCTTTCTTCCCCTTTTTGTCATAACAAAAAGATGCAAAGGTCATTTATAGGTATCCAATAGATTAGAATTGATAGCGGAAAGCTCCCCTTGATGGGTGATAAATATGACAAATATGCTGCATAAAAATTTGTTAGACATAAAGAGATGTGCTCCCCCATGCTTTAAGAGTACCTACAAAAAAAAGTTAGAAGCCAAAAACTAAAAGTGG
>BQNB010183453.1:0-12402 GCA_026074375.1 Tanacetum coccineum | reverse complement strand
CCTCCTTTAACATTAGGCAGAAACCGGGTCAATACATATGCTGTCAGAATCACATGGTTGATTGCTGACATGGAAGACAGGTATCATGGACCCAGTGATACGTTGTACAACCCTCCATAGCCACTCAGAATCTCTTAAAAGATTTCTGTTTCAATTGTCACGAAGACGTAACACGTAATCTACTGACTCTCTCACTCCTAGTTAGTCGGTATTAAAAAGGTGGCAGTCTGCTCCAGTCTCCGCTCACTTAAATCAAAACGCACTATTAAGTCTAGAGCCTAAAGATCATCAATAAATCTTGTTAGGACACTATTCCAATATACTTGTCTTTCACACACTGTGAAAACAAGGATTATCCTAAGAGTCCTACGCATTATCCTTGTGATATTGCCAGAACATCCGAGTGATACGAAAGTATTCACAGTGAAGATGGAAATCCTGCTAGAGCCAACATTAAACAAGCTCTAGGTAGGTGACTTGTGAGATCCTTAATGGATGAAACTTGTGACACTAGGCATCAATTCGGTCTAGATTATGAATTGGCGTATGATGAATTTTGATAAAAGCTTAAAACTCTCGATGTGTTACAAAAATCACTTTTACTAGTGACACATCGATTGATTTTCAAATCAATTTTATCTTCAATCGGTGAGATAGTAACTCACTGATTCACTTTTACCGTTCTATTAGTAGCAATACTATTAGTGAGGTAGCCTACTTTGAGGTGTCCGGTAAAGAGATACTAGCAAGTATCGTGATTCTAATGCATCTGCGTTAGATGAACTAACACTT
The DNA here is from genome assembly GCA_026074375.1 of Tanacetum coccineum. Classification (NCBI taxonomy): domain Eukaryota; kingdom Viridiplantae; phylum Streptophyta; class Magnoliopsida; order Asterales; family Asteraceae; genus Tanacetum; species Tanacetum coccineum. The sequence continues at coordinate 11,610 of BQNB010183453.1, read as the reverse complement.
TGAGCTGGAAACCTTGTCAAGGAGGTTCTTATAATGAATCTACCTGATCACAGGTACAGTACTTATACTGTAAAACGGTCCTCACGGAACCAAAGGTTAATGCAACCGAACTCTGACGAATGACAAATCCATATTCGTCACCAAGCTTTATTGTTAACTGTTTTATTTCAGGATTACATAAAGATGGAGATGCAGATACCTCGTTCCAGCAGAGTCAAGTTCATAGCCACATGCTCATACTCAAGGCTCAATGACTTTATAACATCAAGAAAGAATGACCCAAAGCTTCCGCAAACTCTGATATCAACGTCTTCTTCAGTATGTCAAAGATATAAAGTTATGTATTGATGAAGAATTACGAATATAAAGTCAAGCTTTCAAGATTGCAACAAGTATGAGCATGTCGGCCCAAAAGTCACGAGCACACAAAGTAAAAGATCACAAGATGATGATTAGAGATTAAGATTGGCTGATGATCTCAAGAATGTTCAAGATCACATACAAAGACAAGCCCAATGGAACAAGCTAAAGCTTAAAGTCAAAAGATCACTACATTTTGTACAAAGAAACCAATGAATGAAGAATCAAAGATTACGAGCTACTGTCATTAGATCAAGACTTAGAATGCTAGAATTCAAACTGTATTTTCTGGGGTGACCTCCCTTAGGGGGAGATTGTTAGGTTTACGAAAAAGACTCGGTCACCCCGTGTATTGTCTAGAATAGCATAGCTCGTAGTTTAATCGTTAGCGTATGACTTATGGTGTTGGGCCGGGTCTTTACCCACATGTTAGCCCACTCCATAGCCCACTTAGGGCACTTAAACTCTTGTATTTAAACACCCTTTCCAGCCATGGGAAGGGTTGGTTGTTCATTGTATAACAAACACACACTAAGTGTCTTTCTCTCACTAGAACTTCCCATTTTCTCTCTCTAGAAATCGGCCTACACACTAATCCTTGATTGTGTTATGATTTCCAATATACTACAATTGGTATCAGAGCACATGGGATGATTAGATAGATTGTGTGTGCGTTTTCTTGCCCACTAATATTGCCACTGCAGTGATTTGCCATTGACCCTTTATCAAAATTTAATTTATTTCTAAGTTTAATTTTTGATGTATGATTAGACACTTGGATGCAACGAAAAAGTTTGTCAATGTACTATGATTTCTCAATCTATTTATCTAACCCAGTTAAAGAATGTGCCTGTCCCAATAGATCCACTTTCCCCAACCAAGCTTTGATAATAAAGTTTTTCTCTTTATATGGTTAAAAAAGCGGAAAAACAATATTCAGGAAGTCACGCCTCTGTTTCCTAACATGTTTGTATCCACCAACAGAGGAAGAGAGTGAAGTTCAGAAAGACCATCTGAACCACAACCACACCCTCTCCCACATTACTCCAAGTGAAACCCATGTTGAGCCTCATTCTGACCATCACTTGGACCAACACCACTATACCAATTCCCAGATCCCTTACCTGAGGGTTCAGGTGGAAAATTCCTTAGAAGTCATCATCCAGATATAAAACTCCTACATGAGTGAGGGTGGCATGACTCTCCATAAGTGTTTATGATCTCTATCGTTCATTATGTACACATGTCCACAGCTCAAGCTGCATAAATCAATTCTTTGAAGGCACAAGTCACAAGTTGAAAAACAAGCCAAGCCTGTCATTCTTCATCATAAATCTTAAGCTCAAGACTGTAAGAAAAGAACCAAAACAGAAGAATGGTCATAAAGACATCAAAGAGAGGATGAATTCAAACAAGGGAGGAAAACTGTGAAATATTCCAAAGGTGCTCCTACAGTACTACAAACACTGAATGGAAATTAGGACCTGGACCATGGATGACACCTGGAACCTACACTCTTGCCCAAGATGAAGGGAAGACTGATAAAGTTGATGAAAAGGGAGAAAGTACTGCTCAGCAACAAAGTACTGATAGGCAAGATGAAGGTACTGACATGCCAAAAGTTAGTACCACCAGAACAAAACTTAGTACCGACAAGGTTGAAGAAGGTACTGCTGAGCCAGAACCAAGAGAAAGTACTTCTTCAACAGCTTAAACAACTCCAACACCTACTCCAACAACCTTTGGAGATGATGAAACAATTGCTCAAGTTCTTCTAAACATGAGTCAAGCTATAAAATTTTTCAAAAGAAAGAAAAAGGAGTAGAAAATATAATGCAGAAAATGCTGAGAGTACCAAGGTCCACATCAACAAGAATCAGTATTAAAATTGAGCTCTTCCCAGATTGATCAAATGATAAAGGAAAAAAAAGATTTAAGAAGATGAGGAATTCTGAAGTGGAATCGAGAACATTACTAAAAGCTAAAAAGAAGTTTGATCAGGATTGCTCATAGATGAAGAAGGTGGCAAGAAAAATTTGCAAGAGGAATGGGAGCGGAAGAAGAGAGAAAAAGGCTAACTGAGGAGGAAGCAACTAAGACTGCACTCTCTAATGAATAGACATTTATTCAATCTAGAATGTTGAAGCTGACAGACTTCTACTGAACTGATACAAGAGCAGAGAGATATTAGATCAGAGGGAAGAAAGCAAAATTTCTCATGATACTATAGGTTTACTCAAGAAGAAAGCCTTGCTCAACAGAAGATCTGAAGGCTATTAGAAAACAAACCTCCAACAAAGAATCAGCTTAGGAATCAAATAATTTACTTATTTGAAACCTGTTGGAAACAAGAAGACATGCTGATTTGAAACCAAAAGCTTTGATGAAATAAAGGCATTGAATGAAAAAGTAAAGAGGTTTGATGATAAGTTTTCATTAATAATTGGTTCTACTAAAGAGAAAGAAAGATTAAGAAAAGAATGCAGGAGCTAGTGATCCTGACAAGAAGAAGAAGATGTCACAGGAAAAGATGGCTCAGCTAAGGTACCTACAGAAGCAGATGTAGCAAAAGTCAAGGACAAATAAGATAAAAGGTGGTCATATGAGATGAATTGCTAGAAAAGGAAAAGACCACAACTAATGTTGATAGTGAAGAAGAACACAGAAAGTGTTAAAGATTGATACCTATTGAAGTACCATAGTAGTAAATAATGGAGACAAAATGTTTATTTCTAAGTTTGGACCAGGAGAGGAGTGGGGGTAAGGTTTCATCACCGGAGGGGGATTACCTTGTTGTCTACAGAGTCAATGGAAATTTCAGGGCATTCAACTATCTAATTAGGTAACTTCGAATTTTTGTATGACAATATCCGTTTCACTATATGATTTGGTATTGAAGCAGTACTCAAAAAGCACACCATAAGTATAGAGTTTGATTCTTAGGGAGACGTGAAGATTATTATTGAATCCTCAAAAGAAGTAACTGATCAACTGTGATTTTAGATGATCAACAAGATAGGGAGATTGTCACTTGGAGACTAAATGAGGCTTGTGGAGTTTGTCATAACTAGAGTTTAAGGAAGAATTGTCAAGTCACAGCTAGATGAAAAGAAAATATCCACTATCCAAGGAATTGCTGCAAGAATGCTTGATTTGGATTATAAAATTGAGGTAGACAATTACTGTAGCATTAGATTTGGATAAGGTTTCATTAAGCAACAGCTTATTAAGATAAAGATGAAAAGGGAATTGAGAAGGTTTTGAGATTGGCGTAAGCAATACCACACAACAAATGGTCATTAATTTCACCAGAGCTGTAAAAAGCATAAGAACTGTATATCCATAAGCAAACGGCTTGTGGTAAAGACTACTCAAAACCGTTATGGTTGGACAATTACCAAAAATTAATAGGATTCTACTCACCTTACTCATGGTTAAGAGTTGGCTATCCAAGATCAAACATTTCTTTGTATAGACTACTCTAAATCTGTTAATAGCTGATAGTTTGCAAAAAACTATATTGTTTTATCAAGCACATGTTATGGAAATGAAGCATTGGCTAGTCCAAAAGCAAACGGTGTTTGGTAAAGACAAGTCAATTCCGTTGATGGTTGACAGTTTACCAAAAACTGTATGGTAATCAACTCACCATATTTTGCAATAAAGAGTTGACTATCCCAGAGCAAACGGCTACTGGTAAAGGAATATCAAATCCATTTATGGCTGGTAGTTTGCCAAAAACTACAAAGCCAACTTAGTTGGATTGTTGCTGAAAAGATGTTGCTGAAAAGATGTTGATGTATTGTTGAAGACATGTTGCAGAAGGATAGCAAAAGATGTCAAAGAAACTTTAAGATCAGATCAAGATTTGTCAGAGTGTTTGAATACATCCTCCATGAAGATTCAAAGAAACTACCCGAAGAAACATGAAGTTAAACAATGTTCAACAATCAAGTTTAGGGAGATTGTTGGAATTATACATTCCAAACTTAGTACCCATAGTTATATACTTAGTACGCTAGTTATACGTTAGTACTGATAGAACAAAATGTGTTTAAGTACTGCTCAGCATAGTTAGTACCGTTAGTATAAAAATAGTTATACCGTTTAAAGATAAGCATGAGTTATTATAGAAAATATATGCATGGCCTTAATGTGTTTGTAAGCCAAGATTAGGGTTTGTCTTTGTGTAAATAAAAGAACATCTTCGGCTAGTTAGAGATAACAGTTCATTTGTCAGATCTCATAGTAGGCAAATAATACAAAGCTTAGTTATCAATATTCATTGTTTTCTTCTTGCATTATATGTTAGATTTCTCATACTTGATAGTGTTACTAATCATTGTTACTCCTGCAGTTGTGTGAAATCTATTCATATTAGTCTACAACCCTTAACAACAAAGAAGATCATATTCAAGGGGATCCACATCTTGTGTTACTTGTAGTGGGCCTCATGCTTACTATAATTGTCCTAATACCGATAGCAATCAATCTAGTATTTGTGCTGCAATAGGTACTTACAATCAAGTAGCTCCTCCAAACTGTGTTAGCAACCACATGGCACCACCCGGTTTTGCTTCGGTGCAAAACAATGGTCAAAATAGGTATAATCAAAATCAAGGTCAAGGGAATAATTTTAATCGGGGAAATAATTTTCAATGGAAATCAGGTTTTCAAGCTCAAATAAATCATGCTCCAATTTTCAAAATCAAGGATTCAAACCAACTTTTCAAGCCCTAAAATCAAGTCTAGTTAAGGAGCTCACAATGAGTTTTTCAAATTATATGAATCTAATGATCAAAATGATGAGAAACATGTAAAGTCAAATCAACTCGTTGAAAGGAGAATTTAAGAATGAAAATTCAAAATACAATGAAGGACTCTTACAAACCGTCTTGATGATCAACAAAATTTTTTTCAAAATAATTTTGCAAAATCTGTAAGTGGATTTCTCTAAATCAAGCCTCCCAACTTTGAGTACTCTTTCGAGTAATACTAAATCTAACCCAAGTGTGAATGTAAAAGCAATCCTACTCGAAGTGTGAGTTGCTTATGCGGGACCTTCGATCCCTACCTAATCCTTCTCCTAAAAACGATTGGAACGAGAAAACCAAGTAGACAACGGATAAGTAGCGACCTAATTTCCCAAGGAATAACGCTCCCATATCAACTCCGGTTAACCCCATTCCAGAGTCTGGAACCCGATGTTCACGAAACATTACCTAAGCCTAATATGCCTAACCTTGAACTTAATGATCAAAAGTTTTGTGAAGAAGCTTCGAATCAAATGGAGAAGATCTTTCAAATCTTTCAAGATTTGCTCTTCGACATTAGCTTCGCGGATGCTTTACTTTTGATGCCAAGATTTGCCCCTACGATTAAGAATTTGCTCTGAAAAATGACAAGTTTTTTGAATTAGCTAAGATACTGTAACTTGAGAATTGGGTACGGCATATTTTGCCTCCTTAAACAGCTTCCCGAAAAGCTTGGAGATCCCGGCATAATTTCTATACCATGTGATTATCCCAGGAATGGATGTATGTCACGCCTTTGCTGCTCTTGGCGCGACCTAAATCATATGCCTCTTTTCATTTGGAAAAAGCTTTCCTTACCCGAACTTACCCCCACTCGGATGACTCTAGAGCTAGCGGATCGATCCATTACTCGTCCTAAAGGACTTTCAAAAATTTTAGGTCAATCCTACAAACAATCACAAGCACAAACAACAAGAATTAGAAGAGTACAAGCCTCCTCACATCACACTAGAAATAAGAAAGAAGAAAGATGGATAAGCATAGGGTGCCTCCCACGAAGCGCTTTATTTTTGGTAACCGAGTCACATAGCTTGACTCGATCCCCGCATTTAGTTATCCATAGGGATGGAACAAGTGGAAGAGAAAACTTCCATTTGACTTTCAAATGCCACCGGCTCAAGAAAAGAAAAATAAAAAGCGGAGATGCCGGGGTCAAAAATGGTATCCTCACTCCCGGAAGAGAGAGGAAGAAAAGAATCCATCGGATATGTGAAATAAGGAAGAAAAATTCGGATAACATATGTGAAGGAAAAAATAATGGCGATCCTCAAAGGATAATTTCACATGTGTTGGAGAAAAAATTATCTCCCAAATCCTGAGGTTGAAAACTTTGTCCTTGGTCATCAAATCATCATTATCAGGTTCATCCTTTAAGCTTCTTGGGTCATGATCTAAAAACACCTCGGGAGGGAGATTAGGGATAGTGTCATCAATAAGCAAACTCTCAAGATAGATTATATCTCCCTTCGAATCATGATCACCGTTCTCAATATCCGTAGAAATATCCATATCTAGAAAAGCATCGATTTCGTCAATTACGCCTCCTGGGTCGAAACACTCATCCTCATTAGCATCGGAAAGAGGTGTGACAAACAAAGCCGGCTCAAGGTTAGAAAAACAATATTCGTTGCTTTCGATATCCTCTAATTCTTCATTAAAAAGAGGATTTACTTCACTAGAAATGTATTTGTCACCAAATTTGAAAAGAGGGTTTGAATAAATTTTCACATTATCTTTCGGAACGTCCTCATCGGGTAATGACTCGTCATCACTGGAGGTAAAATCGTCATTTGAATCAAAGAGAGGGTTTGAGAAAGTCACGGATTTTTCCTCTAAGACGTCAAAAGGAGGAAAATCATCAATCGGAGATTTTATCATTTTAAGTTTCTCAAAATTAAGTTCTTTTGGAGGGAGAGGAGATGATGGATCATCATTTAAGAACTTCTAAAGTAGAAGAATATCTCCCTCCGAATCAAAGTCGTCATCACCAATTCCTGGTGGAAATGGTTCAAGAAGAGCGAGTTCATCGACGAACTCCTCGAGAAGAGCATCACTAGTCTCAACCGGTGTGAGACTAGGAGAAGAAGAAGTGGTACTGCTACTTAATGGATTATGAGAAAGATGGAAAGGAGATTAAGGATCATTATTTAATAACTCCTCAATTAAACGAAGATCTCCCTCTAGGTCAAAATCGGCATGATCAATTTTCGGTGAAATTGAATCATCTTTGAGATAAGCCTCGATCTCTTCCAAAATTAAGTCACTTCCCTCAAACGGAGTAAGGGAAAGAGAAGAGTCGAAAATAATAGGCTCAGAAGTCGGGGTAGGATTGCCACCCGTAGAATTATTAGAAAAACCAAGCACTTCTTGAGCATACTTCTCACAAGCAACGTCAATGACGTCTATTCGGTTTACCGACATATCATCATATGTAGAGGAGTATCTCGTAGTTTGATTAATATTAAAAGTTACGGCTTCGTTATTAAACCGAAGGGTTATTTCTTCTCTATAAACATCAATTAAAGCACGACCGGTCCTCAAGAAGGATCTCCAGAGAATGAGGGGAACCCGAGGATCAGCATCAAAATCAACAACAACAAAGTCGGTAGGAAAATGAAACTTCCCCACTTTGACAAAGACGTCTTCGGCGATTCCTTTAGGACGATTAATGGATCGATCCGCTAACTCGAGAGTCATCCGAGTGGGGGTAAGTTCGGGTAGGGAAAGCTTTTTCCATATGGAAAAAGGCGTAAGGTTAATGCTAGCGCCAAGATCGGCCAAGGCGTGACATACATCCATTCCCGGGAAATCACATGGTATAAGAAACTTGCCGGGATCTCCAAGCTTTTCGGGAAGCTTTTTAAGGAGCATCGCCGAACAATTCTCATTCAATCAATGGTGTACTCGAAAGTTCAAACAATTTCTCTTTGTTACTAATCAAGCTTCTAAACATAGGGGCAAACTTGGGCATATAAAGCAAAGCATCCGCAAAACTAATATCAGAATGGATCTTTTGAAAGATTTCAAGAAACTTCATCATTTGAGCATTAGATTTTTCACGGAGCTTCTTTTGGTTTAGTCGAGAAGGATATGGAATATTAGGCTTAGGTAAAGTCCTCGAAACATCGGGTTCCGAAATGGGAATGGGAATAACCGGAGGTTGGATGTGAGCAGTACTCCCTTGGAAATTAGTTTGCTCCTTATCTGTTGTCTCCTCGGTTTCTCGTTCTACTACTTTTTTAGGAGAAGGATTAGTAGGAATCGAGGGTCCCTCATAAGCAACACCACTTCGAGTAGTGATTGCTTTTATCTCACCCTTCGGGTTAGGAATAGTATTACTCAGAAGAGTACCCAAAGTTGAGGCTTGGTTTTGAAAGAAACTTCCTAATATACTTCGCATATCATTATTTAGATTCCTCCTAAGACTTTCCTCTTGCTTACTCCAAAGTACCCCTTCATCTTCATTATTTGACTTTGCCTAATTTCTATTATTGACTTCATTAGCTTTCATATAACTTGACAACTCATTTGGAATCCATTGTTGAACTTGATTATTTGAGAAACTTGAAAAGGTTGGGGGGGCTTATGATATCCTGATTTTGAAAATTTGGAGCAAGAATTTATTGGAACTTGGAATCCTTGATTCCATTGAAAATATTTCCCCAATTAAAATTTTCCTTGGACCTGATTTTGATTATCTATTTTGACTATTTTGCATCGGAGCCTAAAACGTGGTGTGCCGTTTGGTTGCTAGAACTGTTTGAGGATTACTTGATTGTAAGTACCCGTTGCCGCACAAACACTTGATTGATTACTATTAGTTGTAGGAAAATTATAGTAAGCATGGTCATCACCACAAATAACACAAGATTCCTCAACCGCTTTAACCGTAGTGGGAGTGACAACTTTCTTAGTAACAATTCTAACTAAGGTCGAATTTAGTCCGCTAAGCTTTTCAATTTTCTCTCATTCAGTTTCTTACTAGAACTTTCCCTAGAAGTCGTATTCATCCTAGAAACATTTGGTTTGTTTCGTGAATAACGAACTTTTTGTATTATTATCAATTTTGTTCATGGCCTTCTAGTAGTCTTACTCAAAAGATTTCCACCAGCCGCGGCATTTAAGGAGTCTTGATCATTCTCATTTAAGCCATTATAGAAAGTATCTATTTGGGTTAACTCTGTAAAACCGTGGTGGGGACATGCTCTAAGCTTTCTTTATCATAATTACCATGCATCTCAAATGTTCACTCGAATTTTTGAGTAAATCGAGAGATTTCATTTTTTAAGGAGTTGGTCTTCAAGGAAGGTAAATTGATTCACGAATTTGTTTATGAGATCATCCCAAAGTCAAAGATAAAATTAGAGACTTGGATTTCTCTTTATGTACCAAAATCTAGCGGGCTCCCTCGAGTAATTGGAAACATCATGTGTTTAATCACATTCATTCGCACTCCCTAGAATTTCAAAGTCGAGGTAATCTTTTTAAAGTTGTTAATATGAGTATGGGGATTTTCCCTCTCAAAACCATGAAATGGGTTAGCTTGGACTAATTGTAACAAATTCGTCTTAATCTCAAAATGGTCCGCATTAATTTCCAATATGACGATAGCTTCTCCATACCCTTCTGTGGGTGCTTGGAGTAGCTCTTCCATTGTTCGATTATCCGTCATTGGTGCAACTTCAACGATAGTACGAAGCTCGGGTTCGACTACGTTTGGAGTACGTCTTCTATTTTGACGTCTCGGAATGGTTACGGGTGAATTATTTGGATAATTGGAATTTCTAGTGCGCATGCACTACACAAACAAACAAGGAGAGAAAATATATACAAAAATATTTTTGTTTCACCGAATAATCAACAAACTTAGGGTAACTCCCTTAAGTGAAATTTGCAAGCAAGCGGGGGACGTAGTGGGAGCGAATCGCCTTAAAAATATTTGTCCCTTGGGGCTTAGTTCATTGGAACAACCCTCCTAATACCTTATTTCACCAAAGAGGTGCGCCTTTTTCGTAAGTGACACAAGACGGTTACTTTTTGAATCTTTGGATTGAGAACTTATTAATGGATATTTACAAATTCTCTAGTAAGAGAATTAAATTGCTTTGTGTATTTTTTTTTAAGAGACCACAATAAAAACCGAAAAATCCGGAAGAGCAAGTATTTTTGTACTTTTGTATTTTATTTATTTATTTATCTTCTACATATAGTAAAAAGAAAAAGAAAAATATTTTTTTTACTGATTTATTATTATTTTTTATTTTTTTTCAAAAGACGTAACTTTCGAAGACGAAAGGTTCTCCAAATCACGATCGACAAATTCAAACGAGAGAATCTTAACACAATTCCCCGGCAGCGGCGCCAAAAATTTGATACGTCTCAAATTATATATACGTATAATATCAAAGTCTAAGAAATTCACTAATAATCCTTGAGGACAAAGATTAAAAGCAAAATCTACACAAACTATCGTACGTTAACCGGTAAGCGTTCACCGGGTCGTTTATCCCCCAAGAATTATGAATTGAAACCCCGTTATTATTTGGACAATGACTTGAATGGTGATAAGTTCTTTGATTTCGAAAACTAATTCCTACTAGTGGGCAAATAAAGGCAAATAAAAATCAATTACAAGAAAATGCTCAAAAATTGTTTACAGGATTAATAAAACGTACACTAAAATCTAAATTGAGAAAAAATGAACAAAATAGGATCAAACTAATTTTCCTAAATGCTAAAAGACTAAAAATGAATTTTAGAAAAAGAAATATATTTTTTTGATTTTTATTTTATTTATTATGAATTTAAAATAATTTTATTCTAGAAAATTAATTTAAAATAGTAAACTTATGCTAAAAAATCTAGAAAAATTATGAAAAGTACTTTAAGCTAGGGGAAATGTGAGAAAAATGCTAACTTGAAAATTAGCTTAACCAATAAGCCAGAAATAAGCTATCAAGGGCTGATAGCTTAAATGGAAAAGAGTCTTTAAATATTAAACGGCCCAAAGGTCCAATGGAAAAGACCCAAGGGCGCAGTGGTAGGGAGTGTGGCTGTTAAGGTTGAGGTCTCGGGTTCGAGACTTCACTATACGGCCCATTCCCTATCATTTTTTTATGCAAAATTTTCTTTTGAAAAAGTTTTTAAGGTGAAAATAAGTAACTTTTGTGAAACAACTTTTTTATAAAATCCTCTAAATAAGCTGGAAAAGATCTTAAAATAGTGACAGTTTAGACTTAAGAGATACATTTGGCTTTTTCACTAAACTAGATTAACTAGAAAACTTAAATAAGTTGAAACAAGAACTAAATAAGCTACCTACCACTTAACACAAACCTAATAAGCAAGAATGAGCATGAATTAATCAAAAACTACAATCAATAAGTTGGAAAAAACCAATAAGCATTTTGACTCAAAACAGTTTACCAAACAGTCC
>BQNB010183452.1:0-12402 GCA_026074375.1 Tanacetum coccineum | reverse complement strand
TTTTTATTGGTGTAAGTCTAGATGTAAAGCATCGTTCAGTTGGGATGATTGGCTTAAAAACCCTTCTTTGATTTCTCTGTAATTCTAGCTCCTTGCTAGTTTCTTAATAAAATCCGCTGTTCAAAAAAAAAAAAGAACTATAGGCTGTTTAGATGCTATTTATAAACAAATCTATCAAAGTTTATTTCTTACAAAAATTACCTGCTACACAACTACAAAAATACATCTTCGACAAAAAAAAACAAAAATAGTCATACCGCAACGCGCGAGCATTATTATTTCTTTAGATAAACTCAACACGAAACAACTAGAAAATGTACACTCGGCAACCAAAGACAAATAAGCTTGCCGCAACGCACGGGCCGCATTCCCCCTCGTTATTCTTGCATAGGTCAATATCCACTATCCACGGAATATCCAAAACGAACAAAAAGTCCAAGGAGAGCCAAAGGCCCAAACACTTGAACTAACAAGAACGGACTCAAAGTAATACTGTAGCACCTAACCTTGCAAGAATTATACAGGACCTTGTGCATACAACAAGTGAACAAGATAACGATACCACCACATCTAATTTCCTATGACTCCTTATGAACATGATTGGTCATGTTATAGTGAAGCTTACATGGACCCAGTTATTTTGAAAATAATTTACTTGTGAGAAAAATAAGACCGAAACAGAGAATTCGGGTAGTTCCTAGGCGATAATATAAATGTGGCCCTGGTAAAGTAACACTAAGTATCATACTTACAAAATACAATGCAAACTGACTACGTAAAAGATGACATCCTTCAAGAATTCTGTTACGCGAAATCTACAATCAAATTGCATGTCGTAATTAATTTTTCTCCATAATAGACATTAGGCATTGAAATATAACTTTAAAGCAAACATTAGACCTTTGTTACGAAGTTTTTTGTTGATTGTTATCCAAAATTGCTTAGTTCTCATCGTCACCGCTCTTTTCATCAATTGTTAACCTATTTAGAAAAATATACTACAAGGAGTAAATTTTGAGGACCTCGAGATTTAGGGGCGCTGAACGCTCCTCCACTTGACCAGTCTCAAACACTGAGAAATTGTTCATCCAGTTTGAAACGATCTTAATCATGTGTTACTAGAAATAACGATACCAGTAGAGTAAATAACTTGAGACTACTAGCCCAATTTTATCTGGTTAAGACTTGAAAGTTGTTTAATTAATAAGAATAAAGATTTCTAAGATATACGTTAGCCCACAACCTATCTCAAGATTGTGTAGTACAGCACTACAGCCCATCGGTTCAAAACCGAACCGGACCAACAACAATCGAACTGAACCGAAAACCGAGTTTGAGGAAAAATATGAACCGAAACTGAATCGAAGTTTACCGAGAAAAACCGAAACCGAACCGTACCGACAAAAACGAACCGAATAGATCGTTTAGGCGTATTTTTCTTGGTTTTAACCAGAAACCGAACCGAACCGACAAAACCAAAAAATATAAATATACAAAAGCGAAAACCAAACCGAAAATGGTCGGTTCGGTTTCGGTCGGTTCGGCTTGGCTCGGTTTGTCGGTTCGGTTCGGTTTTCGATTGATTTTGCTCAGCCCTACGTCTAATTATTCACGTTGGGTGTGGGCCTGTTACTGTATCCAGGCGTTCTCTATCTAAACTATAGGTTCACCGGGGCTGTTCGGTTTGGTTAATTAAAAGAATTAAATTATTATCCATCATGAGATGGGTAATTCATTTTACTACAAGAAACGAATCATATAAGGCGGGTAACCGGACATGCGGGTACCCAAAATGAGCAGTTACCCGCGGTTCAGGTCACGGTTAACCATTTTTACGTTTAATCGAGTTTATCCCTATGAATAGTAGCATGATCCAGATCGTAAATTGTCATTTTAGTAAAATTAAATAACATTGAAGAGATTGAAGTCAAATTTAAGTTATTCCATCAAAATAGTCACGTTCAAATAAATAATTAAATATACATAATGGATTAACAAATGATATTTATTTGACGTTTATAAGTTACGATCACATTAATCAATTTTGGCACATACATTTATAGTAAATTACTATATATTTTTAACGACAGATTAAGATATAAAAAAACTAGCAAGGCGCTAGAGAGTTACAAAGGCGATTGCAACCAATCGTTCCAGCTAATACAAAGATTGCCTCTACATTTAAGCCGTGAAAAAGAAATAAGACATATGTAATCGAAAATATCACTTTTCTTCATAGAATGAGAGTTGAAAGTGATATTATTTCTAAGCCGCCATAAGGTCCAACGGGAAATAGTAAAGATGGTGTAAGCGCGGTCCTTCTTTTCCTTTGAGGCGTGCCATGACTGAAACCAAAGATCCCACTCGCCACATGATAAAAAAGGAAGGGAACATAGAACCTGACCAAACACGAACGAGATGCCAAACAGCAGAAGCTCACAAAAGAAGAAAGTGTGGGCACTTGATTCTACGAAAACATTGTAAACCAGGCACATAATCGAATCAATGTCTAGACCTTGGGAAGATAAGTTTAAACGATTTAGGAGCCTATCTAAAAACATCCGCCACGTGAAAATGTTAACCTTTCTAGGGATAATCTTATACCAACAGGTACTTGGAGATAAAGAAGGGAGATATAGCTCATCAATATGCTTTCTAACCGAATTCATCAAAAATTTATCGTTATGAGAAAGACTCCAAATGCAAGTATCAAAATCAACAAGCTCTTCGGGCTCCAAGTTGGCGATATGAGAAATAAGGGCGTCGAACTCAGCTTTTGTTCTTCCCACATTAACCGGTCTATTCCAATCCCAAAAACAAGAACCATTTGCAATGCGTTGTTGAATAAAGCAATCCTTGTTTTTTTCCAAGTGATATAATTTGTTATATCTAATATAGAGAGGATCATCGTCTAACCACGTATCTTTCCAAAAGCGAATGGAAGAGCCATCACCAGCCTTAAAACAAATGGAGTTTATGGGAACAATACCACTTGAGTGAAGGTGGAAAATCGACCCGATAATGCTAGCCCAGACCCCATTAGTGTGACAGCCTCTAATATCAATACATGCTTCATCACCATGAATCGCCTTAACCACATGAACCCATAAAGCATTCGAATTATAGAAAAGACGCCATCTCCAATTCCATAAAAGGAACATATTGAACGCTTTAAGACTACCAACGCTGAGACCTCCTTTATGAAGGGAGGCAAGAATATTCGACCATTTAACCTAATTCTTGGAGTCCTCAAAGCTACCATAAAAGAAAGAAGCACGTAAACTTTCGAGAGATTTAACAACCGTTTCAGGGACCTTGAATATAAATAAATAATATTTACCAAGGCTACCGATCACAGATTTAATGAGAGTAAGGCGGCCACCAATTGAGAGAAGGTTGGCCTTCCAACCCGATAATCTGGCCTTAAAACGGTCAATGAGAGGCTGCCAATTCGCGATACGTCTCATATTCAAACCAATAAGTAAACCAAGATAAGTGAAAGCTAAAAAACCAGCTTCACATCCCGTGTACGAAGCCATGATCTCTACCTCATTAAATGAAACCCCAACTCCATATACATTAGATTTATAGATATTAATCTTAAGTCCGGAAGCAATGTAAAAAATATTGAGGATCCGAATAGTATTTTCCATAGCATTTAGATTCCACTCAAAAAGGATAATAACATCGTCTACGTAAAAGAGATGAGAAAGGTTCATACCCGGGGAACCAAATTTGACGCCATGAAACATATTAGCAGTTAAACCATCGTTAAGAGCCATATGAAGACCCTCCATAACAATAATGAATAGAAAAGGTGAGAGATGATCCTCTTACCTCAAACCTCTTTTTAAAGAAAACTCTGATGTAGGGCTCCTATTAATGAGAATAGAAGTCCTAGCCGACGCTAATCCAAATTTAATCCAATTACGCCATTTAATACCAAAGCTCAATCTATCAAGAACATAATCAAGGTACCTCCAACTCACAAAATCAAAGGCTTTTTGAAAATCAACTTATAATAACATCATTTTCTTTTTACGTTTCTTGTACCAATCAATAGTCTCACTAAGAATAAGAGGGCCATCAAAGATTTGCCTCCCCCTCGTAATAAAAGCAGATTGCTCGGGACTAATGATAGAGTCTATGACCTTAGATAATCTATTAGCAAGGATTTTAGCCACAATCTTGTAATGAATGTCAATAAGAGAAATAGGTCTATAGTCTTGTTATGAATGTCATATGAAGACCCTCCAATATAGCTAAAATTATGAATCTGAAAAACGATACAAATTGAAAAAATATTGAACTCTTAAAATCATACCTTTCATAGACGCGATGAAGTGTGTTTTTACTCTTGTTGTAGCTGCTTAGAATTCATCCACCAAAGCCATTACACAACTATGATTTCCTAATCTTCTTCTACTCTCCTTTTAGCCTCCAAATTTTTTTCACGAACTACGATTGATATCCATCACCAAATTGTGTTTCGTGGAAATATCTGTTTTGGCAGCCTAACAAACCTCTAATTTCTATTTCATTCCAAATTTGAATCACATTTTTCACTTTCCTTTGTGTTTCCGAGCATGTAGCAACAATCTTGTTTAGTCATTCCACCACTTAATTTTAAATCCCATTATATCACCAAGTCTTCATATGTTGAGACTTTGTTTTTGTATATGAACAATATGGCTTCATGAATAGCTTCAACTCAGCCACTGCACTATATCACATCCAAACGACATCAACTCTTCCTTTCATCTTTTTAGCTCGTATTTATGGGCTGTTTAGACAGAAAAACCTAAAGGGCTGTTTGTAACACCCCCAAATACGGTCGCAGCGAAATAAGGGTCTGAGAGTGTTACATCATAGATCAATAGCACAAGATATGAGAGAACGACCTCTATATGCGTCGTTTGAAAATGATACATTAGATTTAATGAAATTGTTTGTTACAAAAGCTCAAAGCTTAACTTGTTCATCCTTGAGAATGTAAAGATTTTAATACATAATAAATACTCCAAAATGTAATGCACTTAAATCTTTATGCAATATGACTCCAAAAATTATGACACCCAATGTATCCTTGCCCTTGTACCTTATTGACCTGAGAAAAACATGCTTTAAAACGTTAACATAAAGTTGGTGAATTCACAGGTTTAAGTAATGTATAAAGTAAGACCACAAGATTTCAAAGTGTAAGACATGTAACACATAGAATATCTCAAAATGTAATTATGAAATGCACTAAGCTCATGACACTGAAGCTACAACATGTATGTCTGCAATTTAATGGCAATAATGTGCCCGTGTAGATGTTCAACCCACAACATCCAAATCTGACATGATATACGTCCGTTAGTTCGGTACCGCCAAAACTAGTGAGCACTACTCACCCAAACGGGATTGTCAATCCCAAATAGATCTATTCATAACATTCACGCTTACTATCAGTAATTAACAATTCATGATTCGTGGGCATAGTGGGTTATAGCTACTTAGGCAAACTCGTAACTTGTTTAAAGTGTACTTACATCCAAATGTAAAACAATGCATGTTTCTCACCCCGAGAGTTGTAAATCATTGTAATTGTATAAAAAGCGGGGCTATGAACTCACCTCTAGTGAATATGAATTGATTATATAAATCAAGTAAGTGAAAGGTCTCGCATAATCCAAATGCAACCTAATTAATTATAGGCCGTATGAGTATAATGTATTTATATAATTACAACATTACAAGTTATAAAGTTACACCACCACCTAATAGTTTTTGTTTAATTTAAAAAGTTGAAACAATAATTAAATCGTACTTGTTAGATAAATGTTTAAGTATTTGTATCCGTAAAATAAAATATTATCTTTGTCTGACAATTGATTATTCGTTAATAACACCTGCTTTAATATTTTTATTGATTATATAACGATATTATATTAATAGTTTAATTGTTTTATAAAATAATATTTATAAAGTTAAAAAAATATATAAATATAAATATTATATAAATGATACTACTATATTTCTTAACTTTTTTTAGTCCAAACGGACCCGAAAACACTCGTAAACCACTTTTTCTATTTCTATCAGATTGTTATATTTTTATAAAAATTACAGAAAATTGTTTATAAAAATTAATTAGTTTTTATAATTTCTATTTAACCGAAATTTTTAAAAACTCATAACTTACTCATTTTAACTCCGTTTCGCGTGTTCTTTATATGTATGGAATCGTGACGAGATAAACTATGAAAATAAAATACTCACAGATTTTATAAAAAATTGTGTCAAAACAGTAAATTCAAAACAGTTTAAAAAATCATTTTTATAACTTTAAATTTTTCAAAAATCGTATCTCCTTCGTTATAGCTTCGTTTTTCGAGTTCCTTATATGCTTGGAATCCTCATAACATGTACTATCATCAAAAAACATCCATATATTTTTATCAGATATGAAACAGTGTCAGTTTTTGTAAAACTACTTTTATAAAAACACTTTTATATATTTAATTATCGTAATCTTGTAAATATCATAATTTCTTCGTTATAGCTCGGTTTTTCAAGTTTTTTATATGCACGGAATACTCATAATATGTACTATTTATATCAGTAGGTTTTATATTTTACAAAAATTAGAATCTAAACAGAATAATTAAAACAGTCCGTTTATATATATATAATTTATAAGCTAGTTTTATAAATTATTACTTAGTTAATTTGTACAAGTCCTCTAAATTAATTTATACCACATGTCTTACATATTTTTGGTCCTCAAGTTTATGTCCATCATTCATGTCCAAATAAAGTGTCCTCATATTTATTTTTGTATAAACTTTAATAATAAACTTTCAACAATTTAATTTATAACTAAATCTATAAATTAACCAACACTTATAATAAGTTGAATTTTAAACATCATTTCACCATAGATAATTATATATTCGAATCCATGATCATACTCATTTATTTTATAAACTCATAAAACAAACCCTAGGTGGTGATTAACAACATAACATGTATATAAAATATGTAAACGAATAATTTGAAGAGATGACCTTAGAAGAGTGTAGAAAGATAATGAACACAAAATCAAACCCCAAATAGCAAACCCTAATCCGAAACCCTAGTTAGAAAACCCTAATTTCTTCTTGATCAAACCCTTGATAAAACAATACCCAAGCTTCTAATATACCTTGATGTACCTTAAATACTATACCTAAGAACACTTGTATGCTTGAAGTCTTTATAAATTAAAAACTTTGGAAACCATAAAAACTATATATGAGCCGTGGGTTTTTTTTGCTAGGAAAAGGAGAGAGTGTTTGATAGTTTACTTCCAATGAAAGAGTGTTAAAACCTTCCTAGAACTTGCTATTTATAGTCACAAGTAAATGCAAAACAACCTTAAACTAAACCATGAACTAGAAGTGGTTTGAGTATATTGTGTAAGGTGTTCTCCTCCTCCTTATGAGGAGGGAACGGCCAAGGATGGGGGGTACATGTGATGTGCCAATTCCTAGAGAAATGGTTTAAGGTTGTACTCTTGTAGGGTTAATAACTAATGTGATGGGATACTAGTGGGATTTAGGATTTTATTAAGTGTGTTTGAACATGTATAACCGGCCATGGGTTATAAGAAGTGTAGAATTGATTAAATTTTAGGTATTGAGTATAATAGTGGGTATTTGTTTGAGTATGGATAGGTATAGGTGCTTTCGTGTATGCCTAAATGTATTTTATTGCGAAACGTAGACGTTTTACGTAACCAATAAAAATAAAGTATGAAAAGCTATAAATTATCCTCGTAATAATTATATAACACTTTCTTGATGTAAACTTTTATTTGTTTGATATCCGTTTACGTTGAATGTTGATTTTTAGTTTACGCGATTTAACTAAACGATGAAAATTAAAAGTAAACGCGTAAAAGCCTAAAAATAAATAATGGAAAGTATTGAGTCGTAAAATGACCTGAATTAACGGATTATTACAGTCTTCCCCCGTTAAAGGAGCCTTGTCCGCAAGGCTCAAGATGCGTCACTTGTCGAGGGTGCGGTTTTTGTGAAGAGATACAGATACTTCTTTTGAAATTGATCTTCGCATTCTCATGTGAACTCCGGACCTCTCCTAGAGTTCCATCGAACCTTGATGATCGGAATACGGCTTTGCTTTAACCGCTTGAGTTCATGATCCATAATCTCTACTGGTTCTTCAACAAAGTGAAGCTTATCGTCAATGTGTATCCAACGGAATTGCTAATGGCTCATGGGATAAACATTTCTTCAAATTGGATACGTGAAACGTGCTATGAACCCTGCTTAGTTGTTGAGGAAGTTCGAGTCTATAAGCAACGGTTCCCACTTTCGCCAATGCCTTGAAAGGGCCAATATACCTTGGGTTCAACTTCCCCCGTTCGCCAAAACGGATAACCCTTTTCCAAGGCGAACCCTTCAACATGACTTTGACGCCCTCTTGAAATTCTAAAGGCTTATGCCTCTCATCAGCGTAACTCTTTTGTCGATCACGGGCGGCTTGAATTCTTTGTTTGATTTGCACGATTTTCTCAGTTGTCTCATGAATGATTTTTGGACCGGTAAGCTAAGTATCTCTGACTTCGGCCCAGCAAACAGGTGATCGACACTTACGACCATAAAGCGCCTCAAATGGTGCAGCTTTAATGCTCGTATGATAACTATTGTTGTATGAGAACTCAATTAGCGGTAGGTGTATATCCCAACTATTTCCAAAGTCTATTACATAAGCGCATAACATATCTTCTAGTGTCTGATTGGTTCTTTCGCTTTGTCCATAGGTCTGCGGATGGTAAGAAGTACTCATATCCAGGCGAGTACCCAAAGCCTTTTAAAATGACCTCCAGAACTGTGAGATAAACCTACCGCCACGGTCACAAATGATTGAGACTGGTATTCCATGTCTCATGACTACTTCTTTCATGTATAGTCTTGTCAATTTGTCCATTGGGTTATTTTCCCTCATCGGTAAAAAGTGTGCAGACTTAGTAAGACAGTCTACGATTACCTAAATGGTATCATAACCACTTGACGTCCTTGGGAGCTTGGTGATAAAATCCATGGTGATATTGTCCCACTTCCATTGAGGAATCTCAGGTTGCACTAACAAGCCTGATGGTTTTTGGTGTTCAGCTTTGACCATTAGGCATGTTAAACACTTGCTAACATAAGTGGCAATATCGGCTTTCATGTTGGGCCATAAGTATAATTTCTTCATGTCTTGGTACATCTTGTCGGAACCAGGATGAACATAATATTTTGACTTGTGGGACTCATGCATAATCAAAGTCCTTAGATCAACATAGCATGGAAACCAACTTCTGTTATTCAAACACAGTGTTTCGTCAGCACGCGGTTCTAACTTTTCTTTCTTGGGTTTTCTGATCCCATTAAAGACTCAACCAACATACCTCTCACATCTTCAGCCTCGAGGTTTTATGGTTTTCTTGCCTCACTCTGAGCTTCCAAAATTTGCTTGGGAAGATCCAAACCAATAGTCATAACTAAGGCTTGAATACGTAATGGCTTAATTCGTTCTTTCCTGCTTAAAGCGTCAGCCACTACATTTGCTTTTCCCAGGTGATAACGAATTTTGAAATCGTAATCACTAAGAAATTCCAACCAACGACGTTGTCTCATGTTTAACTCCTTTTGAACAAGGATGTGTTATAAACTTTTGTGATCAGTGAACACAGTACACTTTGTTCATTACAGATAGTGCCTGATGTGTTATAAAAGCTTTAAATTTATAATTCTAGTTTTATCTAAATTAAAACTAACACATGGGTAAAGTATAAACCCCCGTTTATAATATAGGTTTAGGGTAAGACCAGGTCATTCTACGGGATTGGTAATTCTTAGAAAGGGTCGATTATATTACGAAAGGGTATATTTATAGACTGTCACGATCTAAAGATAATTGATAACACAAATTCAAGGTAATAAAACAATTTTTATATGGGAGATAAGAGTAATGGAGGATAACTCGGGATGATGATAAGTTCATGAAATTTAGTATAATCAAAAGAATGAACGGGTAGCTTAATCAAGAGATTGTCTATTTAACATAACAAGAATCCTTTCGGCCTTTAATCTTAATTATGAAAAATGCTTTAAGATTAGTTCACGTTTGGAAACAACAAATATGAACTTTCTCAACCAAGTTCGTTAGACATGAGGTTGAGCATTAAACATTCATATATTTGGGATGATGAACATTTTATTAGCTAATCCTCACGAAGCTAATACCGAGTTGTCGTAGACAAACAACTAGGAATCAAACATATAGCCGGAGTCTTTCGACCGATATCCGGACTAGTATGATGATCAAATGATGATCGATAATCCAAATATCTAAATATCAAGTTCATATTTATCACTTAACCAAATATCATTAGTCATCCTAAATTAATCCATGTTACTCTATAAATCCCAAATAAACATGAACAAACTACTCCATATTTATGGAGGTAAAACACATAATAAGCATGTTAGATTAAAAAAAACATAACATTCAAGGAGAGAAACATGTTTATATAGATTCCAATAGCAATTTATATTGATTCTCAAGAGTTTTCCTTCGGACAACGATTCTAACAACCCAAAAATTCAACTCTAAACTATAAACAATTCTGTAGCCCAACCTTCTTAGATCTAAGAGTATCCTCACTTGATTATAACCTGGAATGTGATGAAGAACAAGGTGCTTTTCAACAATTCCACCAGAACTATTCCCTAACTATAAAATAAAGTGTAACGTGATTGAGAAATGATGAATTGGATGATTTGAGATGCATATTTCGTCCTCTATTTATAGCTGAAGGATGAGACTTCAGTTGTAGGAAGTGGCAAGCCAAAGGTTGCACAATAATTGTCTTCATAATGATTTTTGAGTAACTGAAGGTAAAGTGCGCCGCACTTGAGAAATTGTGCGCCGCACTTGGTGTATAATTAATTTGCATTTACTTCGTTGTGAAGTACGCCGCACAATAAGAATTGTGCGCCGCACTTTTGCCTCGTTCATTAACTCTTCCTTAGATTCTCTTCTAGATCCTTCTCATAACGACCGTTAGTGTATTTAACGGGATTTCTTTACACGTTTAGTGATCACTTCTGACTACACTCTTTAATATATAGTAAATATATATATAATATACTTATAAATATATAAAAAGAAAAGTAGGAATCAAAAGATCTCAGTTATAGTAATTCGGAAGTATGATTCTCAGGTCGTTATCCCCGATGAGGAAAGCAATTGAAAGTCGAGAGTCGTTTTGAGAATCGATGCTTGAATTGGATAAGATTGATATTGGTTATCTAAAACTACAAGAAAGTTAAGGCAAAAACTTAAAAATACTTAAGGGGAAAACAACTTTTTAGCTAAAAACGTAAAACGGGAACCCTAAACTGTGACTAAAAACCCTAAATTTCCAAAAATAAACTTAAAATGAAATTTTCACTTTTAATAGACTCTAATTAACTAAAAAGTAAGATTAAAGAAAACTAGAATGAAAACGGAGTTGATTTGAGCTTAAAAATACGAAAAACGTGAACGGAAACGAATCTCGTTCTTTAAAAATTGAAATTTTGCAATTTTAACCCTACGGAAGCAAAACTAATTTTCCTAGAAACTATATGATAAAAGAAAATTTTCTAAAAAAGAATTATATTTTTTTGATTATTTTTCTATTTTTTATGAATTTTTAAAGTTTTTAATAAAAATAAATGTTTAAAAATACTAAACTAATTATAAAAATTCTGAAAAAATTATAGAAAGTAGCTTGAACTAAGAGGAATCTAGGAAAAATAAGCTCGGGAACACAGCTTATCGAATAAGCTGTGAAATAAGCTAAAACAGCTTATTATACTATTATGCCTAAAACGTGTATAAAAGATAAATTATGCAAAGGAATGCCGGATGAGCTATTGTAGCACAATGGTTAAGGGTGTGGGTGTTAAAACGCTTGGTGAAGGTGGTAAAGGTCCCGGGTTCGAGCCTTGCTCACCCGGGGCTTCCCACTTTCCCAAGTGTTTTAAATTTTTTTTTATTTTTTTTATAACTTTTGAAAATACTTAAAAATAAGCTACTTTTGCAAAACAACTATTTTTATAAACCACAAATAAGATAAGAAATAAGCTAATTAAGACATAATTGCTTAAACTATACTAAACTAATAAAAAGCTAACTGTTTAAGCAATATAAACACTAATAAGCAAAGGAAAAGTTAAATAAGCTAAAACAGATGAAAAGCTATATCTAATAAGCACATAAGAACTAAAATAAGCACAATTGATAAGCTAGAATGACAGAAGAGCTAAAAAGCTTAAAAACACTTAAAATTTTACACTAGAAAGCAAATAAGCTCAAATAAGC
>BQNB010183450.1:0-12403 GCA_026074375.1 Tanacetum coccineum | reverse complement strand
GTCTGTGGATTCTCTGGGCCTGATATGTAATCTGGTGATGGTGGGGCTACTGGCTGTAGCGGGAGTCTGTCGTATCCTAATACGATGACCCGTGGAATACCTCCCTCCGGTACTTCCTCATCATCGGCTCCCCAGAAGGCTCTGCCAAGCTCAGAGTCGATGTAGGCGGAAGTGTAGGTGACAGCAGATGTCGTAGAAGACATGATTACTGCAAAAAGCAAAATAACTTATATAAGTATTAGTAATATACGTAATATCATTTATATACATGTATATCAATTAGGTAAGCACTTAGTACCCTACTAATGCTAAAGCAATGCATGTCATGTAAGCATATATGCGCTAGATGTAAACAAGTAATGCACGTATGTCCCTCGCAAATCCTATTTATGAAAATAGTTTTGAAAATGGTTATAGTCCAGACAAAACTTTTGACCTGGTTCTCTATAACCTTGGCTCTGGTACCAATCTGTAACACCCTCAAATCTGAGCATGCAGCGGAATGTTTGAATATCCGAGGGCGTTACAGTTTTTGATCAATAGCACAAGATTCTGAGAACGACTACTAAATGTGTCGTTTGAAAAAGATACATTGGATTAACAAAATACTTGTTTGTTACATAAGCTCATGGCTTCAAATGGTTCAACAAAATAGATAAAGATTAAAGATTTCGGTTTATAACAATTTTACCAAAATGTAATAAGACCCCAAATCTTAAGTGTTGACTCTTCAATTATTGACTTGCCAATGTATCACGCACCTCGTGCCTTATGACCTAAAAAAACATTGCTTAAAACGTCAACATAATGTTGTGAAATTCATAGTTTTATGTAAATCTATAGAAGGCAGTGTATGATTAGGAAACAGATGCAAACATCATAAAAAGTAATTACATTTTCCTAAGCTTATGACACTGAAGCTCGACATGTATCAATGCAATAAATTGCCAATAAATGCCCGTGAATGATGTTCTAACCCGTAACATCCCAAATCCGACATGGTATAAGTTTGTTGTTCGGCAACCCGGCACAGTGAGCGCTACTCACCCAAACGGGGATGTCAATCCCAAATAGATCTATTTATAACATTCGCACTCACAATCTAGTAATTAACAGTTCATGATTAATTGCTCAGTGGGTTATCGCTACTTAGGCAAACACGTAATCATAGTATAAAATGTACATTTGGTTCCAATTTGTAAAACAAAGCATGTTCTCACCCTAAAGATGTAAATTATTTAAATAATTGTAAAACATGGGGCTATGAACTTACCTTAGTAAATAGTCCTCTAAAAATGATAATTATATCCAAGAATGGCAATGAATCACATCGTCAAATACCTAAGTAAATACGGTCAGTCTTAGTCTACATGTTTAGGCTAACGACTTAATGCATAAACTTTAATAAATTGCTAGTTTATATATTCTGTTATCACTTGTGTGGTGGTGTACATGTTTATTGTATTTGTCTTGACCTGATGGCTCTAGGGAATGTATACTTACACACGTTCTAGTATATGTATAAATGTTATTAATAAATATTCGTATTTATTAAGTCGTGGTTTAACTCGTATAATATCCGAACAATATATAACTCGTACGATATCTTAAGTGGTTATTAAAATTACCTTTGTTCATGAAATACCCTTAGGTTTCTTATATTTACAAAAACAGTCCCTAAAGCTTTATAAATCCAGTTTTGACTGTTTTAACTCTTAGGTTTGAAATTTGATGCTTTTAGCCCCTTAATTTGTAAAAATCTCATTTTAAACCCAATTATGATTTAACAAGTGAAAATAGGTTTTAATAACTCCAATAAGCTACATAAGCTGTTGTCAACTTATAAATAAGCTTGGATGAGCTTATTTGAGCTTATTGGGCTTATTTAGCTCGTCAAGGCCCATTAAGCAAACAAAGGGTCCATTTAGGATTCTAATAGTACATAAGCTCTTATTTAACTTATATAAGCTCATATGAAACTATTTGGCTAGAAAATAAGCTCAGATGAGCTTATTTGAGCTTGTTGGGCTCGTGAGCCCAATAACTCTAGTCCAAATGGTACACAAAGGTTTCTCCTATGATTCCTCTTATTTTCTTATCTCGTTAAGCACTTAGGGGATTCTGTTTAAGCTATTTTTATCTTGTGGCTTATTCAATAAGCCGTTAAGCTCGTTAATGAGCTTTTTGAGCCCGATATGAGTCCGAATAGTATTTTAAGTGTTTGGGCTTGATCCTTTTAGGTCCAATAACTTCCTAAGTCTATAATAAGTCTCATAAGGTGTATAAGCTCACCAATAAGCTGTCCAAGCTTATTCGTGGTTTATAGGCTCCTGTTTGGCCATGGTAATGGGCCGCCAAGCCCATCAAAGGTCTGGTTAGGTTTTTAAAGTACATAAGAGTCCATACAAGACCATTAAGCATACTAGGTCTCTTAATAAGCTCGTAGAGCTTATTAATAAGCTGTGGGCCCCTTTATACCCATTAACGGACCGTTGGGCTTGACGAGGCCCATTAATGGTCCATTTCGCTTAATAATAACATAAAAATTTCCTTAATAGCCCTAGTAACCATAAATGAGTTCGATTAGCTTATATAAGGGTCATGTAACACATGCAAACGTCTAATGATGTCGTATACCCCTTCCCTAGCCACGCCATTTCATTTTCTTTAAAAGTTTACGTGTGGTTTCATATATTTTGAGTGTAAAAGTTAGTGCCCATATGGGTTTCCCTTTCTTGTGGTTAAATGAAAACGTTATAAACTTAGCTCATTTTTAAATCGTGTCCTATATTCCTTTGCACTTCCTAGAACCACACAAATCTTATATACGTGTTCATACGTACGTGTATCATGCATGGGTTGAACCATGCATGTTCATGCACAGGTTACTTATTAAACACAAGTAAACGTGGTCCATACGACTAGATAAGAAGAAAACAATTATAAAACGAAGTGTTTATGCTTGTACGCGACTTACAAAAGGTCCCAAAGCTTTGTTACGAGTTAGGCAAGCAACCCGATTCGTGTACACACCCGTGTGTACGTTAACCCGAGCTTCAAAGCTTTCAATACCCCTTGTGTAACCTTAGACGTGCTTAGGATGAATCCTTGAGTGCTTGGAATGAATTTAGGGTGCGTATGGGTTCGGTTATGTATGACCCGATTTGCAAAAGTGAGAAATGAGGATGCTTTTGATTTAGATAGTGTTCATGAGTTTCCAAAAGTGTTAAATGTCAATGTACATGGGTATATATATAGGCTTAGAGCTAGTTGTATTTCCTAGTCTCAAAACTAACCAAACTGTGCCCTTCATTACTGGTTTTGAGGATTCTAGTTACTCTCTAATGGTTTTGATAATACCTTACTAGTACATTCCTTAATTACAAGATTTTGGTACAAGATTTACCTAAGATCTTGAAATCTTATGGTTTATGTATATATGTATGTTGTGCCATGGGTATCCAAGAGAGAAAGAGAGCAAAAGGTTATTATCCATTGTGTATTTAGGCTAACTATGGACATTTAGTA
This sequence comes from Tanacetum coccineum, assembly GCA_026074375.1. Classification (NCBI taxonomy): domain Eukaryota; kingdom Viridiplantae; phylum Streptophyta; class Magnoliopsida; order Asterales; family Asteraceae; genus Tanacetum; species Tanacetum coccineum. Next base: position 8,875 of record BQNB010183450.1, on the reverse strand, counting down.
CAAGTCATAATTAAAACCTTGATGTACAAGTACGTAGGAAGATTTCTAGTTGATTTAGCACATGTGACAAAAGGTTTATGGGTTTCATTTGCCAATAATCGGCCAACATGGGTTTATCAACACAAAATATAATAAATTTTGTGTTTAGGGATTAAAAGTGGGTATTGGTTTGAGTCTAGGTAAGTCCAGGTATTTCCGGGGTGTGTCTAAATGTATTTTATTGCGAAACGTAAGCCTTTTACGTGACCAATAAAAATAAAACACGCAGATTTAATAATTATCTTCTTAATAATTATATAACACTTGTTTGACGTAAACCTTAATTTATTTGGTGACCGTTTACGTTAAATGATTATTTCTAGTCTACGCGATTTAGCTTAAAAGTTAAATTAAAAGTAAACGCGTATCGGACCAAAATAAATAGTGACGAATAATAGGAGTCGTAAAATGACATGAAATTGAGAAGTGTTACATTTATAGTGTGTGAATCTCAAAGATTTTTGGATATCAAATTAATTTAAAGATAGTTTTGAATAGTGTTTAATATCCGCATTAAATGCCACAATACTATCACCCATCATTTTTACGAGTTTCTAGGCTACTGTTTAGTCGTTACTGATTGTAATTTTTTATTAATTAATGTCTACTTATTCTGAATGTATCAATGTAATTTAAAATTTTATTAAATAATAAATGTAACCCTTTCAACATACACTATACAAAACATATACTAATCAATAACCACAATATTCGGTATCCTCACATCTACACTTATAGAACGTGTCACACATATAATATCTCATGTTATCCCAATAGACTTGGCTATCATCAACCACTGTTGGCGCTTGACCCAAACATAACTTGGTAATCAACCAACATGTTATAACTCCATAATCTCTGGCATTTTTTTTGTTGAGGGACCTTGTAACCAAATAATTCATTGTAAGAGAATCGAAAATTGTGGGGTTGTCGTCCAGTTCCATTGAAGTAGCCACGCGTCCCCAATATCCTGTTAATTACGGGGGTCCAATCTCTTACTTGTTGCTCTAACATTAACATTCTGGTCTCGCTTTCCATGGAGTAAAAAACATAAAATATTAAGTCAGCCAAGGTTATTGCTCCAGTCACCCAATGAACTCCCCCAGCGTTTATTGGCATATAAACCTACAAATATTAAGCCAATAAAATAGGTCATATTCGAATTGTAAACCAATTATAAAGTTTTAACACAACAAATCAACAAAATAAGTACCCAGGGAACACCATTCCATGATGGGAAAGGACGCACTGAACCATCCAATGTTCCGATATTGTATGGATCCGTCAGTATCATGAAATGATTATTTTCTTGATGTAAGCATACTGTACCCAATTTTTCCAGGGTCCAATTGGCTAGGATCTGAATCCATGAATTCATGTGCTGATTCATAAAACATAAACAAAATCAATATCTTTATTTGGAAATAATATTTACTAAATAATAATATGTGTATTAATAAACTTACATCACTAGACAACCAACCCTCTGGCCAAGACCGTTCACGCCTATACGTACACAGATGCGAAACTAGTTGCGGCCAAAAGAAACTAGAAAGTTTATAACCCTTCATATAACAATCTAAATAAATATCATAGGGGTCTAAAAGAAATTCCGTCATCGTTACATAAGCATCTCGAGTAACCTAAAAAACCATATTAAAAAAACTATCTCAAAAAACAAAATTGTTTCAATTATTTTATTAGATTATAATATAAGACTAACAAGAAATACCTTATCAGGGTCCACGGTTTGATAACTAAAATAACTATTAGTCTGCTATACACCTGTTATGGTTACGTCATCTCCCGATACATTTTCATCCGCAAAAGTGTTGCCAAGATTCAAAGGTGATAATTTCTTAGTCTTGCCCTTTTTCTTTGTTTTATCAATCCTTTTATAGGTAACACAGTAGTAGGAGGCAAAACCGTCTAGGGACTCAGCACATAAACGCTTGGTTAGGGTTCCCTCCTTGCTCGATCACATAAATTTTAAAAAACAATAATTAATAAATAATTATTAGTTAATGATGTTTAGTAATATAGAATCATACTCGTAAATAAGTTCATGATTACCGGGTCCAATATTCTAGCATCCTGACGACGAGAGGGGATAGGGGGTGGCAAATTTGGAGAATAAGATGTCATCGGGTTTTGCCAATTACTTGTACCAGGCTGCGACGGGATAGGGGGTTGCGAATTTGGAGTACCCAAATACGATGGATTAGGTGTTTGCCAATTTGATGGAGACAACCAATTTGACTGATTTGGTGTTTGCCAATTTGATGGCGTTGCCATATTAAAGAATGAGCTGTTGTTTGGCAACGTATGAAAAGAAGACGGAACACCCTGTGGACAACCATAAATACATAAATATAATAATTTATTACTTTCCAACAAGGAAAAAAATTATTATTAGTACCTGATAGCTCTGAAATCCACTAATATCGCTTACACCAAAATGTTGATCGGCAATGATAGGTGTTGTGTTAGCTTCTGGCACCCGTCTCATATCCTCCATAAGCCTAGTCATTTTTTCGTACATATCATCATTCTTTTCCTTCATCTCTTGATACCCCCTTCTCTGTTCCTCAAATTCTCGATACATTTCAGATGGAACTTCAAAATAATTGTTTCGGTTTAAGTGACGAGGTAACTGTTCGTCTTCAAAACTACGCCCGTCAAAGTATGCCCTACTTGAAACCCACCATCGCGATCGGGCCTCAATCTCATCCGGTACCAGTCTCTCAACAGGTAGTTGTCCCTTTAAAATAAAAATAAAGACATTCAATATGAATTATTTAACATAATCAAAATTAATAACATGACAAGATAAAATTCAATACTTACATGCAACATAGGTTTAAGCATGTGTCGATAAAACTTATGCTTTGAAGACCAAGCAACTATTCGAGGATGACGACGATAACGTGTATAATAATCATCCGTCGCTGCTCGAAAAGACTCCAAGATCCACGTCTAAAAAAATATATTTCAGCTAATATAAATTAAACTAATAAAATAATTGCCAAATTTAATATTAAAAAGTAAATTATGACATACCTTGAACGCCCAAGCAAATCCTTCAATCGAATAACTTTTCGTATCAGTTTCATTTGTAGGATCACTGGCATATAAAGGTTGCCAACGTTTAACATTTGCATCCCTTAAATGCTTGTACAATGTTGGCCATACATACGAGCCCCAAGGATAGTTATCCCAACTAACTCTATCATTCGCTAACCTTAATATCCAATTAGGGACAGGACGTCTATCCTCGACGCCTAATAACACTAACTGCAAAATGCCTACACAACATAGGCTAACAGCATCGTTGTCGTCTAATTTCTTAAACACATCACTCACAATCAATAATTCAACATCCTTCCCTCTTATAGGTCTTCCATCTAAATCTGAAGAAAACACCCTACGCCTAAATGGAATTGGGTCTTTTGCTTTATTATAATCAGTCGAATTTTCTACACCAAACTTTAACCCACTTACTAGGCAAAATTCTTCCCTACCAAATTGAATATGAAAATTATCAACTATATGGTAATACAAAGGAATATTTTTATTTTCATTACCTGTTAACACTAACTGTTGACCCAACATAAAATGTAATAAAATACAATTCTCAGTCTAATTATCCATATCTAAGAACCAACCAAAACAGGTTTGCCCAAATAACTCTTCACGCTTAGAGCCCCTAATTAAACTTCTAATCATTTTTATCAAAGTTAACTTACTCCTGCATGTCACAAAAACACGTAGTACCTAAAATTAAACATAAACATATATTACTAGAAATACAAACATCAAATAAAAAAGAGTTAAGTACATTTTTTGTCCTTGTGGTTTGGTGCGTTTTTCACTTTTGGTCCAAAATTCAAAAAAGGTTTGGTTTTGGTCCAAAAGACATAGTTTCGTTCCACTTTTAGTCTAAAAGACATAGTTTCGTTACACTTTTGGTCCAAAAGACATAGTTTCGTTCCACTTTTAGTCCAAAAATTTTAATCTAAATTTACGGAATTGGACTAAAAGTGGAACGAAACTATGTTTTTGAACCAAAACCAAATCTTTTTTGAATTTTGGACCAAAAGTGAAAACGCACCAAACCACAAGGACCAAAAATGTACTTAACTCAATAAAAAATACAAAATTACGTTACATAAATTTTTTTTACCTCGATATCGCTCAAATCCATCTTGTTAACGTAGTAACCAAAAATCAATACTTTCACACAAACACCCGAGCAAAACAACTTAACAAACCCTCAAAAAACCACAAACCCGCCAACAAATATTTAGGATATTTCGTTCAATAAACAAATGTTGTTTGGTTTTCAATTGTAGTTTGAATTTTACATTACAACAAGTATGATTTATAGGATACGAATTCTGGAAAAATACAATTTCATACTGTTAGAAATGACATTTCTTTACCAGGCATTAGTCATTTCGTATACCAGGCATTAGTCATTTCGTAACATAGAATTGTTAAATTAAGGTGTGCTTCCCAAAAAGATTCTCGCTGTTACATTTGCGCGAGTAACTAGCATATATACGCGAGCTACTGACAAAACATTTTAAGGTTTGTTTTTTTTCTACGATAATAACGAAGTGGTGTATACGAGTGACACGTGTATATCGAGTTCCTAGCTGTCCATTTTGCGCGAGGAACATGGTCAATTTGGTAAAGTGAGTCTGACATGGTCTCTGCAAGAAAACTCATTTTGCATATGGTTACTTTGGTAAATTTCGCTTGAAACAACCTAAATATGAAGTCCTTTGAAGTTCATATTCAATGAGGAGCTCTAGTCAAGAGCGATAAAAGTGACCCAAAGCTTTTTTTGGCTGCGGTATGATATTTTACTGCTTACTTGGGTCCAAGTGGATGTATAATCGTCCTGCATACTTGGTTCCAGCTATATTTTACAGCATGGAGATGTAAAGGTACCTTCCCATATAGTATTTGTTAACCTTGTTTAGGTTGTTTTACATTGCTATGGAATTGCACTTTCTTTTTTATCCTCTGAAAATTCAAATGCAAATGCAAATACAAATATGAACAGATCAGTACCCATTTATGCATAAAGTCCAATAGCTTCGATTTGAAACCCTGTCTGTAGGTAAACAATATCCATATGATTCATATGACATATAATCGCTTAATAATTATTGTAGCTAATTACAACCGTTTCTGTCACCAAAGCTTAACTTGCAAGAAGATCAGACGCATTAGTAACTTTTTCCATCCTTTTTTTGCAGCCACCCTTCATTGAACAAATGGATGACATTTTTAGTTGCACACTTTTCTTGAGACGAAACTCAAATATATTACCTTGGACCAAAATAAGTATACTGAGTTTTTGTAGTTTTACTGGATAACAAATAACAGATTATGTTTTTTTTAACGGCAAATTTGTATTAACAACCTAGCAAGGTGCTAGGAGAAAAGAAAAAACAATTACAAAGGGATTGGAAGAGTGTTACAAGGATTATCAAACCACTCAATCCAATTAATGGAAATTTTCTTGTGCATGTTAGCAATCCAATTAAAAGAAAAAAGCTTAATGTCATTGAAGAGGAGATCTAGATTCGGTCTCTTAGGAGAAAAAGCGAACTCATTTCTATATCGCCAAAGGAACCAAAGTGTTGCTTGGACCACTGCATCAAAGAGGGCAGAAAAGGGAGGAGGGGGGTTAACTTTGTCCACAAGGTTGATTGCTTCAAGATTATGTGAACCGAAAATACACAAATCCACACGTAAGAACTTCGAATTCGATCTTAGCCAATCACGTTTTTTTGAAACCTTGAATATGTTACAAGAATCGATCAAATCTACAAATCCTTAGGTAAACTATTCGTTCTTTTTGTAAGATTTGTTACTATTTAACATATTTTACACAAAATCGTGAAATTTTGATGTAAAATCACGTCATATAGTAAAAATAATACAAAGAGAAGACGAATACATCCCATAAACACTTACCGAACCAAATCTTGATAAAAAAAATACACGCGTTTAAGCACTTTGATTCACAAATTACCAATCTAGATCCTCTCCTAGTGATTGATATCACTTGTTATATGTCACTTATGTGACAACCGTGGCTTGAGCAGGTTGGTCAAACCGTAGTGTTGACCTAAATATCTGTTCTATAAGTATGGTTTATGGTTATATGTGATCATATGTATTTATGTGTGTTTGTATGTGTTTATGAGGTATTGATAATTAATCTATTGAGTGTGATCATCTCAATGAGATTGTAATGGTGGTGGAATTGGTTGAATTCATTTCGTTCACTTTTGAGTGACAAGAAATTGATTATTGAGATTTGAGCGTTTCTGTGTTAAATGTGTAAGTATTATTACGTATACGTATTTTTGTGTTAGTAATTTAAGATAAGTTTAGGTTTTGAGTGTTAAGTTAAGAGAAATGAGTTATTTGATGGTGAAAGTTCATTTTAATCACTTATAGTGATAATGGAATTGATTGGGTATTTTGAGAGAATTGTTTTGGTTAATATGTGGGTGCCTAAATGATGCATTAAAATGAGAAGCGTGTCATCTGTGAAAGACATGAGTTGTTAAAATAAGAGAGTTTTTGGTAAACTTTCCATATATAGAAAGTTATTTTTAGAAAGTAGTTTTCAAGCAAAATAGTTTAACAAATTAGCTTATGTTTTTATAAAACTTAAGGTATAGAGATAATTAATTAATTAATAAAAGAAAAGAAAAAAAAATATTTTTTTAGGCATGAATAGTAAAATCCGAAAATTAGAAAAGAAAAAAAAGAGTTTGAATTGAAATCAAATTGTAATTAGATTTATCTAGGGATTTCCTTTTGGCCTATAAATACCAAATTAATCCCAAACCCTTCCCCTCATTATTTTGGCCGATCCAAGGAAGAAGAAAAAAAAAAGCTAGGGTTTTCATTGCTAAGGTAAATTTTCTAATCTTGTTCAATTCTAGTTTTAATTTTTCAATTCTAGTAATCCAACATGATGGATTAGGGTTATAGATTAGGAGTTATAAATTAGGGTTTATAAATTAGGGTTTTAATTTTCTGGAAGTTATAGTTTAATGATGATTGGTTGATCTCTAGTTTAATGGGTTACGTGTTTTGATCATGCGTTAGGGTTTACATTGTCCGAATTAATTGTTTAATTCACTGCAAAAGGTTAGGCAGTTTTGTAACGAGCATAACTCAATCATAAATTATCAAATAAATAATTTACAACATACTGGAGATAATCTCAGAGAGTCTACTTTTCAGAAAAGTTGGCCTCGTAAGTTTTTATAGTCGGGAAGTAGGTCAAAAGGTCGTTACAAAATCAGTGTGTAAAACTGTGACGAATTTCAGTTTTGGTTTGATTTTTCTAAAATTACTTAGACATCTAGTTAGAAGCTAAAAATCACGAGAAAGTTAGTTTATATATTGTGTGTGATCCTTGAATTTTTGCTAAGCATGAAAGGAGGTCTAAAGTTGTCAGCTAGTGCCATACTTTTAGAAGGTCAGATTCTTGACGAATTTTGGACACTTTGGATTAATGAATTTCTAAAGGGTATTTGAAAAAGGGTAATGGCTTTGGGAGAGCTATGAGAGGTTCATGGGACATATATGTAGCATGATGAATTTTGGTTTGAATTATGGGAGTGTTTAAGTGGTGCGTTTAAGACGTGTAAGTGAGTGTAAAATTTTGCTTAAAACCAGAAAGTGCAAAGTGTAGTATCAAAGTCTAAATGGCATATGTAAGAGTGGGTAAATGTTTTAAATAAGAATAGGACTATGGTAGATAGCTTAGATGTCCATCATAGTTGATGTTACATCATATTGGGGTGAATGCCTAATTGATGGTAGCTTATAATGTGTTTAATTGTTTAAATTGTTTGTGAAGTTTTGTTGGATCCTTTTGGAAGCTAAGCATCATGTGAGTTTCATAGTTTTTTTTTTAATGTTTTTACATTGGGATGGAAGTGATGCAAAGATGTTTTGAATGTGTTTAATCGTTGTGATTATTTGGTTTTACTTGAGGCATGAACGTTTATGTGGTTATTATATGTGGTATGCTTAATGTTGTTATGATTTCTGTGTGGTTCCGATCGAAGGGTAATGGGTTACCCCAGGTTTATTATGTGGATCGTGAGTACGTTCCGTCCCGTTATGATTGATTGTGAATGGTTTGAGAGCCTATGTGATAACTAGTTTAAATTGTTCTGCCATGATAATCGTAGCAAAATTTATTTTAATTAAAGGTTTATTTAGTGTTCTAAACCTATGACTCTCACCAACCATTGTGTTGACATATTTTAGCATCATTTTTAGGTGAGCATCATGAGGTTAGGAGAAGTGGCTAGAGAGAGACTGTTAGGGTTACATGGGAGTTTGCTCCTAAATTTGTTCTGTTTTGCATGGATCTTTGTTGAATGCTTTGGTTTTATTAGGATCGTGGATTTATTATTCTTGTGTTGGTGAGACCCCTTTTCATTAATACAAGATGTTGTTTTTGGTTTTGATATTGTCATGAAATATTATGTCTATTGACTTAGTTATGCATCTTAGTACTTCTCTATTGTCGACACCATTGTGTTTTGATGATATCTATGACGTTACGCCCCGTGTTTCCGCCTTGGCGGGGTGTGACACTGCGGTTTGTGTTTAGTACTTCACTCCTGTTTGTGACATACAGGGTTTAGCATTTCAGTGCAGTTTATTACATCTTAAGGAAATAAAAGTCTGCCAAAATTGAAATTTCACTGCGGTTTATGCTATGTAGGTCCTTGGTATAGGATCCGATTAGCCTTTTGTAAGATGATAGCTAACTTGAATAAAT
>BQNB010183448.1:0-12403 GCA_026074375.1 Tanacetum coccineum | reverse complement strand
CCCCTTTCCAGCCATGGGAAGGGGTTGGTTGTTCATTTTATCATAAAGCTTTCATTTGGTTTTTCTCTCACTAGAAACCTCACTGTCTCTCTCTAGATAATTAGCTAACCCAATCATCCATGCTTGTGTTATGATATCAAATATCCTACAATCCCCAAACTAATTTTAAAACGAAATCACATTTAAATATAAGATTAGATGCTAACACTACTCATAAATGCTAATTGTGTAAACGTAGCTACTTTTCGCTCCCTTATTCCTAATTTCCTCTAAGGATTTTATTCGAAAACCATAATGTGAAATGAGATCACTTATTTAAATATATTAAGGCCTTATTATTATAAAGGTGACTGGTTTAAACCACAATTAGTTTGAAATCCTTTCCTAAAGAGACGATATGCTGAGAATAAGGTCCATATTAAGGTTTTAATTTCGCATGATTTAGGGGTTATCCTTTTTATTTCATCCGAAACTACTCAACTACGAGTCCAGAGATGGAGGCTTTATTTAAATAACCCCGGAGTCGAAATTTGGATTTATTATTATTATTATTATTGCAGCATTATTAGCCATCGGTCCTTTAAACAACTGACACATCAGGCGTCCTAACCGACAGAGCCAGTAGTCTTACTTCGACTTCGGTTATTCCCTCGATCTTTTTGAAGACTGACACATCGGGCGTCCTAACCGGCAGAGCCAGTAAACTTTTATCAGTCTCGGATTCCTTACCTTATATGTAGACTACGACATCGGGCGTCCTAACCGACAAGACCCAGTAATCTGACAAGGTGAATTAATATTATTATTATTATATTTTTTTAGCCAAATTTCAAGTCCTGTGGTCTTTTAACTACCTAGACAACGGGAGCGAGTCGTCAGAAATCAGTAGCCTATTTCCCCACAACACTAACAAAACCTAGATGTGTACCTTACTTTCACCAGAAGGAATCTCTATGAAGGGATCAAAACTAAGAATTACAAAAACCAAATCAACTTTCTTTATTGAAAATTATTATTTTTATCGGTTTTAAGCTGATGGGAGAAAAAAGCCACACTTAACCTCTATGAGCTCTAAAGAGATCCAACTACTCCACGCTTAGCATCTAACTTATATTCAACTCTATCATTTTTCGTTCTTTGCAAAATATTAATGTTTATCAAACACTTAGTCTCAAAAGCTAAGGGGAAAGCTAGAGTGAGATACTCGGTCAAGTCAAAATCTCCCTAGTTCTAAATTATGGGCCTACTTATTTCTATATATTTTTATATTTTATTTTTGCATTTTTCATCATCAATTTTTTTCAATTTTTTTATATAATAAAATAAAATAATATATTGGTCAAAATGGGGTTGCGTGGGACACAGACAGGCACAAGTAAAATCAATTTCAATAGAAATCCCCCCCCCCCACACTTAGAACTAAACATTAGCCTCAACGTTCAAAAATGTCGGGTTTTACCCCAGACTTAAGAATGAAAGAGGCAAATGCTTAAGAATTCCAAGTGTGAAAGGGGAAACAATATATATATATATATATATATATATAACTAGAATCTAAAAATTCCGTAGATATAAACATGAAGACGATCAGAGACCGAGTGATTAGAGTATTGAAAACAAGCACGGGTCTTCACGATCTTAGGGAATCCTGTAAGCAAAAATAGTACCACAAACCATAGAAAGAAACACACCCCCACACTAGGGCTATATAATCACACACTTATTTATTAAGAAAATAGGAAAAAGAACAGACACGGATTGCCTCCCGAGAAGCGCTTGTTTATTAACGAGTCCCTAGCTTGACTCGCTCCCAAATTTAGTTATCCTTGGGGGACAAATGCATATCCGGGACATCCATAGCAGGGATGTCCCCTCCATAATAGTGTTTGATCCGGTGCCCGTTTACCTTGAAGTTGGGACCGTCGGGTTGAGACAACTCGACGGTGCCATATGGAAATACTTCAGCAACCGTAAATGGGTCAGACCAGCAGGATTTTAATTTGCCCGAGAAGATCTTTAATCTAGAATTAAAAAGAAGAACACGATCACCGACATGAAATTCTTGGTTTTTGATGTTAGCATTGTGTATCTTCTTTGTCTTTTCCTTATAGATCAAAGAGATCTCATAGGCTTGATCCCGAAGTTCATTTAATTCATTAAGTTGAACTTTTCGGTGATCACCCGTAGTTTTTAAGTCAAAATTAGCCCATTTCAATGCCTAGTAGGCTTTATGCTCAAGCTCAATGGGTAGATGTTATGCTTTTTCGTACATGAGCTTACAAGGAGTACAACCGATAGGTGTCTTGAAAACGGTATGGAAAGCCCACAAGGTATCATCTAATTATCAGCCCATTTTGCTTAATGCTCGCCTACTGTCCTTTCTCATATCCTTTTTAAACCACGATTTGAAACCTCCACCTGACCGCTTGTTTGAGGGTGATACGAGGTAGGAATTCGGTGTGTCACACCATACTTTGCTAACACTTTTGCAAATTGATCATTGCAAAAATGTGTACCTCGGTCACTAATAATGGCCCGTGGAGTTCCAAATCTAGAAAATAATTCTTTTAGAAATTTACAAACTACTCGGGGTCATTTGCGGGGAGCGTCTTAGCTTCAACCCATTTAGACACATAGTCGACAGCCACGAGTAAATATCGGTCCCTCGTGAAGACGGGAAGGGGCCCATAAATTCGATGCCCTAAACATCAAAGATCTCAACATTTTGGATAGGATTCTGAGGCATTTCATCTTTTTGTGAGATTTTTTCTTGACGTTGACATGTGTCACAATATGTGACCATGTCCTGGGCATCGCGATATATGGTGGGCCAGTAGAAACCAGAGTCAAAAACATTCTTAGCGGTGTAGTTCGAGCCATGATGCCCCCCTGTGGGACCATGATGGCAAGCTTGAAGGATATCCATGGATTCTTGCCTGTCCATACACCGCCGAATAATCTGATCAGCACAAATCCTAAAGAGATAAGGGTCATGAAATAATGTCGAACATCCTTAAAGAATTTCTTTTTCTGCTAGGATGACTTCCCTTTAACTAGCACATTACCCACCAGGTAACCATGAGGGTTCATTATTAGGATTAAGAGAAATCATATTTAGGGACTCGTGTGGAAAATTTTCATTCATTTCCAATCCAACGAGATCCCCTTGATGAGGATTTTCTAATCTTCTCAAATGATCAGTCGTAAGATTTTCTGCTCCTTTTTATCGCGAATCTCGATATTAAATTCTTGGAGCAGGAGAATCCACCAGAGCAATCTCGGCTTAGCATCTTGCTTAGCAAATAAGTACTTTAAAACCGAGTGATCCGTATACAATATTGTCTTGGATAAGACAAGGTAAGACCGAAATTTCTCGAATGCATACACCGCAGCTAAAAGCTCTTTTTTTAGTAACGGTGTAATTAGTTTGAGCATTCGATAAGGTCTTATTTGCATAGTGGATAGGCCTAAAATATTTATCCTTTCTTTATCCTAAAACAGCTCCAACAGCAAAATCACTAGCATCACACATAATCTCAAACGGTAAGTCCTAGTCCTGAGACACAAGAATAGGAGCTTCGGTTAACTTCTTTGTAAGAACTTCAAAAGAAGATTAACACTTAGAAGAGAAGAAAAGGGTGTGTCTTTTTCTAACAAATGGGTCATTGGCCAAGCTATTTTAGAGAAATCTTGGATAAATCTCCTATAAAAGCCGGCGTGACCCAAGAAGCTCATAATCCTTTTAACCGTGGTCGGAGGAGGTAGTTTTGCAATCACATCTACTTTAGCTTTATCTACTTTAATAAAAAAATTAGAGATCTTATGGCCGAGGACAATGCCCTCTTTGACCATGAAATGGCACTTCTCCCAATTTAGAACTAGATTGGTGTCTTCGCAACATTTTAGCATCATATCTAAATGGGAGAGGCAAGATGAGAAGGAATCCCCAAAGACCGAAAAGGGATCCATGAAGACTTTCATGGTTTTCTCAATCATATCATGAAAAATAGCCACCATACACCTTTGGAAAGTCCTATGAGCATTGCAAAGACCGAAAGGCATCCTTCGGTAAGCAAATGTTCCATAAGGGCAGGTGAAGGTGGTTTTCTCCTGGTCTTGGGAATCAATAGGAATTTGAAAGTATCCAGAAAAACCATCTAAGAAACAATAGAATTCATTTCTTGCTAAACGCTCTAACATCTGATCCATCAAAGGGAGAGGAAAATGGTCTTTATGGCTGACGTCCTTTAACTTTTGGTAGTCAATACAAACGCGCCAACCCATGACCAATCATGTAGGAATTAGCACATTATTTTCATTAGTAATTACCGTCATACCCCCTTTCTTAGGTACAACGTGAATCGGGCTAACCCAAGGACTATCAGAGATAGGGTAAATCAATCCAGCATCGAGAAGTTTGATAACTTCTGCTTTAATTACTTCATGGATTTTAGGATTTACCCGTATCTGGTGCTAAATAGCTGGTTTAAAGTCATCTTCCATTAATATCTTATGGGTGAAAAAATTAGGATCAATGCCCCGAATATCAGATATTTTCCAAGCTATTGCCTGTTTATGTGGCTTTAAAACCTTCAAAAGCTATTCTTTTTCTTCCCTCTTTAAGTCTTTAGCGATTATAACGGGTAACTTAGAAGTACCTTCTAAAAACGCGTACTCGAGGTGGGGAGGTAAGTCCTTGAGCTCAAGACCAGGAGGATCATCAATCGAAATTTTTATCTTTTCAGTTTCATTGATCTCAAACATGGGAAGAGGTTGAGGGAGATCATTCGAGATTTCATTATTTAATAATTACTCAATAAGACGGATATCTCCCTCCGGATTAAATATTCCATCATCAACATCCGGTGATGTCGAATCATCAGAAGCAAGAAAAGTGTCGATCTCCTCCAAAAGAAAATCACTATCCCCGAAGGAAGTGAGAGAAGGGGAGAGAGATGAGTCAATAGGGTCCGAAGAAGGAGTGGGACTGCCACTCAATGAATTAATTAACTTTTGAACATTTAGCACTTTGTAAAAATGATCCTTGCATGTAATATCAGGGATGTCAATCTTATTGATTGATTCATCACCATGCTTTCGAGGATATTTTGAAGTGATTTCAACGTTGAAAACCAATTTCTCATCACTGACTCGAAGAGTTAACTCTTCTCCGTGTACGTCGACTAGCGCATGGGCCATCCTCAATAAGGGTCTCCCTAAGATAAGGGGTACCCGAGGATCGACATCATAGTCGACTATAACAAAGTCAGCCAGGAAAGTAAACTTTCCCACTTGTACGAAGACATCCTCGGCTATTCCGGCTGGATAAGCAATAGTCCGGGTAGCTAACTCGAGGGTCAATCAAGTGGGAGTAAGCTCGAAAAGAGATAGTTTCTTCTATACAGAAATGGGCATTAAGTTAATGCTAGCACCTAGATCGGATAGGGCCATGCATGACTCAAGCCTATAGAAATCACATGGAATGAGAAACCTCTCTGTGTCTCTAAGTTTTTCGGTAAACTTTTTGAAGAGCACAGCTGAGCAGTTTTCATTCAAGGGAGTATTTGCCAGTTCAAGAAGTTTCTCCTTATTAGTAAGGAGATCTTTAACCATTTTAGCATACTTAGGCATGTGAGCTAATGCTTTAGCAAAACTGATATTGAAGTATAGTTTCTTAAACATTTGCAAGAAACTGTGTATTTGTGTATCAGCTTTGTCTTGAAGCTTATCCTTTTTCAACCTCGAAGGATATGGAATTGGAGGTTGATGAGGATTTGGCTCAGGAATCACAAAAGAAGAAGCAAGAGCAGGAGGAAGCTCAGAAAAAGTAGAAGCGGGAGACGGTTGGACTACCGGATGTGGGACTCTTATGGTACTATCGGTGAGTACTTGGTTTATGGTTGACTTCGGGTCTTGTTCCAACTCCTTAAAAGAAGAAAGGGGAAGAGGAGGAACTTAGGGTCCAGCTAAAGTAACACCACTCCGTATGGTGATAACTTTAAGATCTTCCCGTTGGTTGGGAACGGTGTTGCTCGGCAGCACACCCTAAGGTCTTTCCATGAGAACCTTTTTTAAATCTTTCATTTGGTTTTGTATTGATAGATTAAAAGCTTGTTGATTTTGGTTTGATATTAACAACTGTCTCAACAATTCATCCGAAGGAGATTGATTTGGAACTTGGTTCTGATTAACATTATGCCCTTGGTTATATCCCTAATTTTGATTGTAATTATTTCTTTGGTTGTAATTCTGACCCCTGTTTTGATTATACCCTTGGTTTTGAGAACCTTGATTATATCGATTTTGCATATGATTCTGGTTCTTGTTTTGATTATTTTGATAATTTCCCTGATTATTTCCTTGATTGTTTCCTTGATTCTGATTATTTCCTTGATTAAATCCGGGTGGTCCAAGATAATTATTAGAACAATAGTTGGGTTTATATAGCTCCTTGGCCGATGCATGGGCCTTTTTGTGGGCTTCCATGGGCCGGGTTAAGGACTATTACATAGTTTAGCCTATCGAACTAGCTTAATGGACTAACTATTACACATTTATATTTTCTAACTATTACAAGGCTCGTAAAATCGATAATGATTGTCACTTCACTAAAATGTATATTTCTAACAAGTCGGTTTTCCTAAAACTGATGGTTTTGGAATTCTAAGAGCATTTGGTTGTCGAACAACAGATGGTTTTCCAAACTTAGTATCCACATATTTTCCTTTCAACATTTCAACGAGTTTCTTTAACTCACTTATGGCAATGTTTTTGTCTTGTAATTAAGCTTTCAAATATTAAATTTCAAAATATTGTTCACATTCATTTCAAAATGAAGAAGAGTCATTCTGATTCCAAACTTTGTCAGTTTTAAGTTGTTTCTGACACTGTTGTAAAGTTAGTTCAAGAGAAATTGAGTGTTTTTCAAGTTTAGCAAACCTTCGTAAAAGCTCAATGTAAACTTCTTTACTGACATTTTCCTTTTGTTTGGAAAGCTCATTCTTAAGACATTCACATTCCTTTATTTTCTCCATATATTTGCATGCCATTTTAGAGTATTCATCTATATCAGCCATAAAACTTAAAGCAGCACACATAATATTATTTGTGAGACATTCTTGAAAGAGTAGATCATATTCATTTGAAAATTCATTTTTATCCGATTAAAGTTTGTCAAGTTCTTTTTCAAGGGATTGAACGTACTCCAAATCTTCAAGCATTTCCTTTTTGAGAGCAGATTCAAATGCATAAGCATTTTCTTTTGTCTTTTTCGCAAAAGGAATTAAAAGATTTTTTACAAGCACATTTATCTCCTGATTAATTGGTTGTTGCCATCTATTGTCCATTCGTTTTTCATAATGCAATTCAACAATTTCTTTGAAGTTCGTAATATTGTATTGAACAATATTAAATGTGTGTCTAATTTTGCTTAAAGAAGCTTGAGTAGGTAGAAAACTTATGTTTTTAACAATGTTCAGTTTGTATTTAACAAAAGATTATCTTCACATTTTCTTTCGTATTTCATTGGCAACATACAATTCATCAAGTGATTTCCGTGTTTGAGCAGTAAAAATTTCATAAAGACTGTTTTGCTTCGTGTACTCGTATTCTTTAACGAAATCTTATTTAATTTTCATCTACTCTCTTGCTCAAGAATGATAGTCTCTACACTTTCAGGTGCAAAAATAATTGCAAGATCATCTTTATCAAATGACACCTTGTACAGACATGGTTTTTTAGATTAAGCTTTCTTGAGGTACTTAGGATTTGCGAAAGTTGGTCTACCATTATATGAAGAACTCATATTGTGAGCTAACATATGAATGGTTTGAACAGACTGATTAGTTTTATAAACTCTTTTGTTTAAAAACTTTATTTGAATTTCGAAAGCAATGACTTTGTTGATATCTTTATCTTCCTTTATTTAGAAATCCTTTTGTAATTGTTCCATTTCTCTATGAAGACGGTCATTATGTATATGTTCTAAGGAACTCTGATGAACTAACTCATTATTGTTCTCTTAATATTGGAAAGTTTCATAAGCTTGCGTTTTTAACGCTTCTACCATTTGAAGTTTTTGTTGAGCTAATCGACCAAGAGATGCTTTTAACTTACGTTTTAACTCTTCCTTTTTAATTTGACAATCTTTATACTTTTTGTACTTCTCAAGCTCAATCTCTTGGTTATGAAGGCACTTCTGCATCTGTACGAATGTCATTTGACTCCGTAAGAGCATATTTTCACTCATTCAATTCATGAGTGAGGGATGCGTTTGCTCTCTTTAATTGCTTTTAAATCTTTTTGTTTTCATCAGTATCAAGTTTTAAATGGCAATTAAATTAGCAAGCGTAACACGCTCATCTTCTTGATCATCAGCATTCTGATCATCCTCAAAATCATTATTACACACATCTGATGAATCTAGTGTAGTATTGCTCTCAACCTTTTCCATCAGAGATGTGTCATTCATGTTTTTAGGTTGATTAGTATGTTCTTGATCATTGGTAAACACATTATATGAATCATCGGTGTGTACCTTTTCAAGTGGCGCAGTATCAAAATTAGGTCCTGATTCAGCATATGGGACCTCTTGAATCTTTTCCATGTAAAGGGAATGTGTTTCCAATTCTTGTTCATACGGCTCTTCATCAGTATCATCTAGCCAGTCCCCTTGATCTACACTTAAAGGCACACCTTTTTCTGCCTACTTGCAGAGCAACATCTTTTCTTTATGATACGCATAATCCTTAACCCGCTTTGGTTTTCTGCATTCCTTAGCCATATGCCCAAATTCTTTGCAATTAAAACACTGTATAGCCATTTGCTGAACTACCTGATTCCCTACTGTTTCCTTAGCCCCAAAAACTATCATTGTCCTCTGATTCACAAACTACTTAATATTTCTATCATTCCCAGATCTTGGAGTAGTATCCATATTCTTGTTCCTGGTGTTTGATGAGGTTCTAAGGTTGTTGTTGGTAGGTTTAGAGTAGATGTTCTTGATGTATTTTGTAATGAGTGCCAAATTCTTTTGCAACTGCTTGTCTCTCTGAGCCTGTTGAGGATCATTGTCTTCCTCAAATGCAGACTCAGAAGGATGTGTAATTGGTTTGGCTATCTCTTTACCTTTGTGTCCGGTAAAAGCATATGACTTGGATGTAATTGGTTGTCTTGATAAGGGTGCAATGGATTTGTGAGGCTTTGGTGCTTGATTATGGTATTCTGGATAGTGTTGTGCATTAGCAACAAGTGCTAGACGATTTGCATTCCTGGCTAACTTTTTAGCACGGATTTCATATTTTGATACTATTTCAGAATGTTAAAGATCTTGTGATATGATTCCTTGTCCAAGTCTATAGTCTATGTTGGGAATTATACATTCCTGACTTAGTACCGTTAGTTATATACTTAGTACCGCTAGTTATAGTTAGTACTGATAGTACAAAATGTTAAGTATTGCTCAGATAGTTAGTACCGTTAGTATAAAATAGTTAGTACCGTTTAAGAGATATGCATGATATATTATAGGAAAAGATATGCATTATCTTTTACGCGTTTTGTAAGCCAGGATTAGGGTTTTCCTTGGTGTATAAAAGGAACCCTTACGACATAGTTAGAGACATCAGTTCATTGTCAATCTCATAGTTAGCAATTAATACAAAAACTTAGTATCAATAATCATTGTCCTTTTTTGCATTATAAGTTAGATTCCGCATAACTTATAGTGTTCTTAATCATTGTTTCTCCTATAGTTTGTGTGAATCTATTCATATTAGCTACAACCCTTAACAAGGTAGTAAGATCTATATTCAAAGGGATCCACAAGTGGTATCAAAGCCTGTAGAGAAACTCTGAGTAAGAAGAACAAAAACCAGTAATAAACCTCTATCTTACAAAGCAATTCAACAGCTGGATCAAAAGATGATATTCCACCACCACCACCACCATCACAAACACCAACATAACAAACTTCTCACACTGTTTCAACCATCAAACTTCCTATTCTCAAGAAGGGAGAATATGACATATGGTCCATGAAAATGGAACATTATTTGGGCCATACAGACTATCCTATCTGGGAAGTTATTCAAAGAGGAAATGGTCCTGTGAGTGTTTCAACTGATACAAATGGTTTAATAAAGGTTCTGCCTCCTAAGACTGCAAAATAAATTTTAGCCAGAGAAAGAGAAAGAAAAGCAAGGACCACTTTGCTTATGGCTTTACCAGAAGATCATCTTGCTAAATTTTATAAAATAACTGATGCTAAAGAGATGTGGGAAGCTATCAAATCTAGATTTAGTAGAAATGATTAATCAAAAAAGATGCAGAAGTATATTCTAAAGCAATAGTTTAAAGGCTTCTCTATATCAAACTCAGAAGGGCTACATAAAGGCTATGACAGGTTTGAGAGTCTTCTAAGTCAACTAGAGATTCATGGTGCAGGCGTCTCCACTGAAGATGCAAATCAGAAATTCCTTAGGTCTCTACCTTCTGCTTGGTCTTAAGTTTCCTTAATCATGAGGACCAATCCAGGAGTGGATAGTCTCAGTTTTGATGATCTGTATAATAATCTTAGAGTCTTTGAGTCTGATGTTAAAGGCTCTATTGCATCATCCTCTAGCACACAAAATGTGGCATTCGTTTCAGAAAACACTAGCAGTACTAATGGTGTTAGTACTGCTTATGGTGTTTCTAACTCTTCTGGTCATAACTCACAATATGAACATACTTCATCATACTCCTTACTTGCAAATCAATCTAGTTGTCCACAATTAGATCATGAGGATTTTGAACAGCTTGATGAGTTTGATTTGGAAGAAATGGACTTGAAATGGCAGGTAGACATGATCTCCATGAGAATGAAAAAGTTCTACAAAAAGACAGGTAGAAAGCTAAAATTTAATGCTAAGGAACCGGTTGGTTTTGACAAAACCAAAGTCGAGTGCTATAGTTGTCACAAGACAGGGCATTTTGCTAGAGAGTGCAGATCCAAGGGGAATCAAGATAGTAGGAGGAGAGAAAATTAGAACACTAGGAATAAGGATAAAGAAAATGGGAGAAGATCTGGTAAACAGGAGGATTCTAAAGCTTTGGTGACTCTTGATGGAGAAGGTGTTGATTAGACCAGTCACTCTGAAGATGAACAAGAGAACTATGCTTTAATGGCCTGTAGCAGTTCAGGCTCAGACACAGAGGTAACTTCTTGTTCTAAAGAATATAAAGAGTCTTATGCTAAACTTAAAAAATTGTATGATGAATAGAGGGAACAACTTGGAGATGCCAGTATAGAAATACAAGCATATACTCAAGCTTTAAAGAAAGTTGAAGCACAATTAGTTGCTCATCAACAAAGTCAACTTTGGTATGAGAAAAAGATAAGGTTTATGAAAGTTGACTTAGATGATAAAACTGATGTCCTTACATACCATAAGAAACTGTTGGCAGAAGCTAAAAAAGAAAAAGAAGATTTAAAAGCTAAAGTAGAAAAATGGCACAACTCTTCTAAAAATCTTAATATTTTGCTAAATAGTCAGATGAGTGCTAAGGATAAGGCTGGGCTTGGGTATGGTAATCAAATGAATAAAAGTGTTTTAAGTTATGAAAATGAAGTTTTCCAAAGTGTGTTTGTCAGTAGGACAAGTGATATAGAAGATAGTCTTGTGAATGATAGATATGCAGAGGGGATGCATGCAGTTCCCCCTCCAATGACAGGGATCTACATCCCTTCTGGACCTGATAAAGAAATAGATGACTCACAATTTACATATGGTCCAAATCAATCTAAATCTAGTGAATCTGATACTAGAAGCAGTGACTTTAATTCTTGTGAATCCAATTATAGTGAAGAAACACATGAATCTATACCTAAGCCAGTTGTCAATAAACCCTTAACAAGGTAGTAAGATCTATATTCAAAGGGATCCACAAGTGGTATCAGAGCTAAATGGGTTTACAGAAATAAAAAGGATGAAAGAGGTGTTGTGGTTAGAAATAAGGCAAGGTTGGTTGCTCAAGGACATAGTCAAGAGGAAGGGATAGATTATGATGAGGTTTTTGCTCCTGTGGCCAAGATTGAAGCCATTAGGATGTTTTTAGCCTTTGCTTCTTACATGGGATTCATAGTCTATCAGATGGATGTGAAAAGTGCCTTCCTGTATGGCAAAATTGATGAGGAGGTCTATGTGTATCAACCTCCAGGTTTTATAGATCCTAAGTATCCGAAGAAGGTCTACAAAGTAGTAAAAGCTCTCTATAGTTTACACCAAGCTCCTAGAGCCTGGTATGCTACTTTATCTACTTTCTTGTTGAAGAATGGATACAGAAGAGGCACTATTGACAAGACTCTTTTCATTAAGAAGGACAAAAATGATATCATGTTAGTACAAGTTTATGTGGATGATAT
>BQNB010183447.1:0-12403 GCA_026074375.1 Tanacetum coccineum | reverse complement strand
AATTAATTTCTAATTACTTATTATATGTAATTAACCCTTTTAATCCAAAATAATATCAAAATGACATTTTATACCCCCCAACTTATTTTATACAGAATATACTAAATATAATAACATGTCTAAAATAGACCCCATAGTTTCAGAATTTACAAAACAAGTCCTTATACTTTTAAATAGCAATTTGGCTAACAACTTAATTCACAAAACCTAAATAAATTTTTCATAATCACCAACATAATTATTATTCAATCATTGGCATTAAATTTTCCTGGAAAAATTATCAAAACCCTAACCCTAATTTTATTCTATCCTTTTTCCTTATTTTCCAAAATTGGCAAATAATGATAAATCTCCAATAATTATTTGAATCACTTATAAATTTTTCCAACAACTTTTCTGAGTTATATGTGATATGAACAACCTTAGAAAAATATAAAATCAATTTTAAAAATACTGTTATTTGTGCATTTTCATTTTCATTTCTAAATTAGGGATTTCCAATTGATTTAATTTATAAAATCAAAATAAAATGCATTGAACTTTTTACCAGGTATATAACGAATTAATATGATGAAAACATGAGTTAAAAAATTACCTTTTGATGATCTTAGTGATTTATGAATTTTATGCACCCGATGGGTAGAGCTTTTCGAACCCAAAACCAATACCAAAATCGAACAAAGCCTTATAAAATCTTCCCACTATTTTTCCCACACTCCTTGACCTTCAAATCACCTTAGAAAAATCGTGCAAGCCTTGGAAAAATTATGTGCCGCCTCTTTTAGTTTTTTTTAGGGTTTTGGTATTTCTTGTTTTTAGGATAAATCAAATAAAAATGAATAAAAAATATAATAGGGTATTTTGCCGAATTTTTGGGCTTCTAAATAGATTAAAATCAGATTTTTAAGATTGCATAATTTATTTTATATTTATCCTATTTTATTTAGCTTAATTTGTATTATATAATTACATAAATATTAATTAATTTTGGCTAAATATATATAAATAATTATTAATTATTTTTCTTGTATAACATAAGGTATTTTAAATCTTACAAAAATTTCATAATTGTCACATGTTGCATTTTTATAATTTCTAATATTTAAATGAATTTTATTTAAGCTTTTATAGATTTTCTTGCATTAGGGGTATTTTGGTAATTTTACACTTATTGAAATTTTTAGGTTTTACAAGTACTATGCTTACATCATTCAGCAACGAAATAATCAGGGTACAACGTTGTTACGAAGGAGGTCAGATATTTCAACAATACTTGGTGGACGCATTTACGGACGTTGAAGAGCAGAGACTTAAATGGACTAGAAATAATCAAGACGCTCTGCGTGTAGACCTCTATCATAATGTATGTGACGCGGTTACAATAAACTAGGTGTTGATCCTAACGACTGTGCAACTTCATCCATAATCAGAAGATTCCTCATCTGTGAGCTCAACCTCATCCTCTCCTCTGATCTAGTAAATCCATAATGCTTTCATAGTATAATGATCCGTTGTCTTGTAGTAGAAAATTTTCGATCCCAACCATTCAGTAAATGCAACATCAGACGAATCATATCTCATGTCATCTCAGCTTCATGCCTGAATCATCATCTATTTTCGAGTCACACGGGATATTAGCAACTTTAACTTCATATGTGATGTAGCACCTCGGAAAAATTTAGGACTTCTTGTTGCTTTATGTATCGCAAGCTATTGCAAATTTACTGTTACTTTTCCAATAAAAGTTACTCTTCAAGCGACATACAACATTTTGCACTATTTAAGAGATATAATAACGCGTGTAAATCGTCGTTTTGTTTACGGATCAAAAAGGGGCACTTTAGAAAACGCGTAACAATAAAAATCATATTTTATTTTTACGCCGCGCGAAACAGAGTCGCACGATTATATTATTTTGTAAACCCGTCTATACCTCAATAAATAAAACCATGAATGGGCCAATATTTAAATATTACCATGTAAACAATATACGTTGATGTTTCATTTCCTCACAACGCTAATATGCAAATACTTATCAAAGTCAATCCGTAGAAAATTCAAAATAAGCAAACTGACACTATCATTGCATTCTTACATCCCATGTCCTACACCTTACATTCACATGCTACGTCTTGTTTCAATTTCATTTCAATTTCAATCCAACAAATAGTATCTATTCTTTAACAGTATTATAAAAAGGGTAATCATAACAAATAGTATCATATGCGTCAATAGTGGGTACAGTATACATTCACATGTAAAATCTCAGTAACCAAGCCAACACTTTGCGTATAAATGTGGAACCTTGCATGAACGATTCTATCATAACTAAATATTGAAAAACAAGAGTTAAACAATACGATTTGAGTGAGGATTTTCGTTGAGTGCAAGAGCTAAGTGGGTGTCGGCTTTAGAAGAAGTAGCAACCAAGTTCGAACTCTTACCACCATCCTTTCTTTTCTCACCGTCATTCGACAAGCTTGGACCTCGGTAAGTCGACTTCACCGTTAATGCTTGTCATAAGTATAATCTTTACTTTGTAGTTTAACAAACCTCGACCTTTCACGACGTATACACGACTTGCATGGTATGAACCATGCAAGGTTCGCATGTAGACACACATGTAAAGGACTTGGTCGTGACATGCATGAAATAAGCGAAGCATATGAAAAACTAGGGAACAACATATGATACGTGAGTAGCTAATAACGAACCAAAGAAATTACAACGACTTTAAAACTCGTACGAAAACGTGGCTCCAAACAAAAAGAGGCGCATAAAATGCTAGGGTTTTTGGAACAAGGCCCCGCTGCCATTGTTGTTTCGCACCAAGGCCACTGCCACCATTGTTTCGAGACCAGACCACTGTCCATTGCTATTGTCCCGTACCCAGGCTACTGTCACTATGGTTTCGTGCCCAGCTACTGTTATTGTAGCTTCGTGCCCGCTGTGGTCTGCCATCATTGATTGAACCCATGAGTTTCGCAGCAGCTGCTGCTACATTGCAGCCAAATGGGCTGCGAGAAACTCATCACCACGCCCTTAGTTTCGACCTTCGTCCATCCCATGACTAACCCTATAGAAATAATACCATGCGAAGTAACAAAGGAAACCTATAAATATATCACTAAGGGTGCGTGAGTGAAGGGAAGAAGACACCACAACAAATGGTTGTCAAACCCACTGTTGGCTGCGACTTGAATCAGAAAAAGGAAAAGAATAATGGCCATGTGGGTTATATTTTAATACATGCATGAAATACAACTTGTGAACTCTAGACGTAAGGAAGTATGCAGGCATTAGATATATAAAATGTGACATACATAGGGACGAATAGAGGCCACAACAGTGGCTGCTTGTGCTCGGCAGACAAATAAAAAAAACAGAAAAGAATGGAAGCAATGTAGGCCATGTAATCATCTTATATTTGTATAGAATAATGCATGTGATATGTAACAACTTGCAAGGAATTTAACTAGTGAAATTTAGACAAAAGGAAGCATGGGTACGTGCATGTTTATTTGAGTCTTTGGGGTCGTCCCGTGTCAAGACTCAAACGAAAAAGGGTGAACTCGTTAGTGAAACGGGATTTAATCACAAAGTTAGAAAACTATAAAAACAACGATTTTTGGTGAAATAAAAATAGTAGCGACGAAATTAATTTATAACGTATAAATGAGTTAAACGCGGTTAATATAAATCCTTTGATGCTAAAAATATTTAGAAGTTTATTCGTTTGTAAATGAATAAACACGATAAATATAAACCTAGTAACCTACAAATAACGTTTATATTTTCGTTAGATCACATGGACTCGTGAATATAAACTACGACGCGTAATAGTATAATTTCCTGTATAGATACTTATAATCGTAAAGTCATCCATAAAGCCAACGGTTTAAATAACATTTTGAAAACATAAAACATTACCTCATAACGACCATGCCTTTTGACAATTGGATAATTTATTTCGTACATTAAATTTTAGAATGTAATCTTAGAAACTGTTATAATTACTTAGTTGTTTGATTAAGTCGCTATTTGACGTGCTTTAATCCATTCCCAATCTCCATCGATTAACCGACAAAGTGAGTTTTCATAGCCCCTACTCTAATATTTTAAATCATCTTTTGGGGTGAGAACATTGCTTATTTCAAACGTGTGAATACAAGTACAATTACTCATTACTGATTGGTCTAAGTCCCGAATTAACCCAAGATGGTCTATCTGCCCGATTTATCATGACCCGGTAATTCATGTAAGCGTGAGTGTTTTGGATAAGATCATCGGGAGATTGACATCCTGTTTGTCTTGGAACTGACATTAGTCAATCAAACACAGTTTCATTTAAGTCAGATTACGGGTGTCCCGGGTTAGATACCTGCAAGGGCATTCATCCATTGTTGGTAATTGTTAACGCTTCGGTGTCATGAGCTTAGACAATAGTAATGCAATTTATATGACTTTGTATATGTTATATTGTCATATGTGGATGAAATCTTGTGATTCATAAACACTACATTTTTCTGCTTAAACAAACCTATGAACTCACCAACTTTATGTTGACACTTTAGCAATGTTTCCTCAGGTGTTAAGAACGAAGATACTATATGAAGTCTCATGCATTGTAGTCATTTCCCGTTATCTGAAGATCACTTGTACTATTTTAAAAACGATGTCGTATTGTCTATTTTTATGCTTCCGCTGAATGTTTAAACAATTTATTATTTCCTAATTCAAGTGATCAATTTTCTTAAAACGTCTCATATGATGTCGTTCTGTATTGCTTTAGAAGTTATGATAATCATGAAGTCACACGGCCCTCGAATGTCCATTATAGCTATGAGATTTTAGGGGCTGTGACAGATGGTCTCAGAGCTTGAGTTATAGAGAACTAGGTTGATTAGATAGCATAGACTATAACTACTTATCTGCTTAACATGCTTATTATGCTTCTATTGTCTGTCATTGCTGGGTTTATATCAATATGGTGGTCATAGGAATCAACAATCAAGGAGTAATATATATTAAAAATGGTTACATGTGAAATAGGGACATATATGAGATACATATACTTAATATGGGTTACAAGTGTATTAAACAGGCTTAACTATGCATATTTTGAAATATATCTATATCCTTATTTCATATTTTATTGTCTCAGCGACATGTCGAACTCAGATGAATTGAGACACACTGATAACACCACCCTGATACCTCCCAGACTCCCCGATATACTCCCCAGGTGTATCACAGGAGATGTCCTACTCTCGGATTACTTATTTTGCCATCTGTACCATCATTTTCCCCAACTATCAGGCGTACCGCTCGTATATCTGTTTTACCTATTGAGCCAAATCTTGCTGAACGTGCTAGAATTTTTGCTATTAACCTTGATGATTATCAACTTGATCCTGTTACTCCACCACCCTCACCTTCATCCCCATTCACGATGGCTGCTTACCAGCGAATGATTGCTGAAACGGACCCCACCCAGAGAGAGGAAGCTCTAACAGAAACTGGTTAGAATTCGGTGCCTGTACCTGAGACAGCCTTGACCGTATGCACAACGCGCCTTAGAGGACAGTTGCATACCATTCTCGAGGACATGGACCGTTACCCAAATTCCTGTTTAGAGGAGTTAGAAGCATTCATGACACTGTGGGATGTGAAGCCCCGAGTTGAGGAAAGTTCGTTGGAGACACTATCAGTGGACGAATTGATTACTCAACTTAGGCAAATGTGCGAGTATGCGGAGGATCGTACTAGTAATGCTCAGGAGGAAGCACGACAAAAGAGGAAGGAGGCACTCGAGGAAGTGGTCCAGCGAATCTACCGTAACAACAACTAGTTTTATTTCTGTCTTTGTATAACCACTAAGCTATGGGTTTGTCACGGCTAGTGAACTCTTGTATCCCCGTACTCTTTGAAATAAACATCGTGTTTGCGAATAATAACAGTATTGATTTCAAAAGACATGCCCATTTGTAGTAACATGAATATCCTTACGCATATAACTTTCATGCATGTGATAACTGTCATTTTCATTGTCCCTCTTATAGAAAATGGCACCCGGACGACGCCCAACTGTCAACCAGAACCCTCCAGTATATCCGTTCGACCAACAAAACTATGTGGGATATCATTATTGGCATTGACACTCAGATGCTCAACCAGCTCATTGCCACAAGAGTAGCTGAAGCACTCGCAGCTGCCGCTGTGACTCATGCTGCCAGCACTCAAGAAGAGACCAACCTAGGATCCAACTCTTCCCAAAACAAGACATGCAACTACAAGGAATTCCGTGCAGTTATGCATGAAAACTTCCGTGGTACTGATAGGTGATGGTTTTGCTCCCGTGGCTAGACTAGAAGCTGTTCGGATATTTCTCGTGTTTACTGCTCATATGAATACGATCGTCTACCAGATGGATGTAAAGAAGACATTTTTGAATGGTATCTTGCGTGAAGAAGTCTACGTTAGCCAACCAAATGAATTTGTAGATCCAAACAATCCTAATCACGTGTACAGACTGAAGAAAGCTCTATATGGGTTGAAACAGGCTCCACGTGTATGGTATGATATTGTCATCATTTCTGCTATCCTAAGGATTCTCCAAAGGCATGGTTGATCCCACATTGTTCATCAGAAGAAAAGGCAAAGATATACTCCTGGTACAAATCTATGTTGACGATATTATTTTTGCTTCTACTACTACTGAACTATGTGATAAGTTTTCTGAGATAATGTGTTTAAAATTTAAGATGTCAATGATGAGCAAAATATTATTTTTTCTAGGACTACAGATTTCACAGAGTCCCAGAGGCATCTTTTTAAACCAATCAAAATATGCTCTAGAATCAATTAAGAAATACGGAATGGAATCTTGTGACCCAGTGGATACTCCAATAGTGGAGAAATCAAAACCGGATGAGGATACACAAGGGAAAGCCGTTGATCCTACACATTATTGTGGCATGGTTGGCACCCTTATGTATCTAACATCCAGGAGACCAGACCTGGTATATGCTATTTGTATGTGTGCTCGGTATCAGGCACGACCTACTGAAAAGCACCTACATGCTGTAAAAAGAATCTTTTGATACCTAAGAGGAACCGTAAATCGGGGACTATGGTACTCGAAGGATTCTGTTATTGCTCTAACAGCTTTTGCAGATGCTGATCACGCGGGTTGTCAAGATACAAGACATAGTACATCTGTAAGTATGCAACTGTTAGGAGACAGACTTGTTAGCTGGTCATCAAAAGGCAGAAAAGCGCTGCGATATCCAGTACGGAAGCTGAATATATAGCTTTGTCTGATTGTTGTGCTCAAGTCCTTTAGATGAGATCACAACTTACCGACTATGGCCTTGGATTCAATAAGATTCCAATGTACTGTGATAACAAAAGCGCTATTGCCTTATGCTGCAACAATGTTTAACATTCTCGATCAAAGCATATCGACATCAGATATCACTTCATAAAAGAGAAGGTGGAGAATGGAGTCGTCGAGCTTTACTTCAGTTGGCAGACATCTTCACCAAGGCTCTATGTTGAGAAAGAATTGAGTTCCTTATCGACAAGCTGGGGATGAGAAGTTTTACTTCTGAGACTCTGAAAGAACTGACAGATGAAGCCGAAGAATTGTGGTGGTACCTATTCTTATATCCTTTGTATATTATGTACATATAAAATCACAAAAACACAAAAAGATTTTTTAATTTTATATAAAATTTCATAAAAACAAAATACAAAATTAAAAAATCAGAAAAATATAAAAATATAGATCTATGGCATGTCTTCTGAAAATCGATAACATTTACGGCCTTAGAAATGTCCTTTAATGATGATACGAGGTTGTAAATGAAGTTCGAGTAGAAGTTCAAAAGCTTTTAAAACATGCCAAAAATGGCTTGCTATTATTTGTGATAGCAAACCGGTCATCATCTTAAAGGCAAGTATTTCAAAAAAGAAAACTTGGCCTAACAACGGGAATTAATTCTAGAGCATGGTCTACTTTATGACCATGTAAAGGCTTATGATTACTTTGCATCACAACCCGTGCTTCCTATACTCTATGAGTGTACGTGTTAGTGCGCTTATGTGTTAAAATAAGAGAAATCTTATTTTCTATGGTGTTGTTTTTCAAATATTTATATCAAAAAGCCATCTGAAAATCATTTTCAAAGACATTTGACCACTCAAACAACGACTACAACTCTTTAAATAGAAAACGGGTCATTGTTTGAGGGGGAGAAAATGTCAAATATCTTCTTCATAAAATCAGTGTGTGATAAAGGAAAAGATTTTAAACAATAACGGGTTAACAATTAAAGGTGAGTTAATTAAGTTTAACTTATTTGTGCCTTAACTGTTATGTGTTTATGCCTTTTAGAGAGAAAATAGCAATAATAAGTAGCTAAGCATCATAGTGTAAACTCTAGGGACTAACTGTACCATTTGTGATACTATAGTATGCCTTAGGAAACTGATTAAGGAAATTAGAAGGCATATAATACCTTAGGGGGTATTTGTGCCAAACTTACAAAGTTATAACACAAACACCCCTTTTCTCTCTCTCTCTCTCGTCACTGTTAACGCACACACAAACACACTTAAACTCTTCTTCCCTCTTTATTCAAATTGTCATCTTCAAGACCATCAAACAAGACCCATTCAAGCCTCAAGGTAAATTACAAAAGTGTTCCTTATCTTCTAAACAACTCATAGCTAAAAAGAATTAGGTTGTAACTCGATTTTTAGCTTAATTGCCTTAGAAATTGGTTTAGGGTTTACAATAATTAAAAGATGACCAATTCCAAAATTGAATGAGGGGTTTTGATGCTTGAAGTGTATAAACTACTCGCCCATTGCAGTTAATCATGGGTCAAACTTTCAAAGGGGTTTTGAATGATTCTTGTTTGCGAAAATTTGGGTTTTTAGGATTTAGTGAAATAGGTTTGTGGGTTTTGTTCTAGGACGTTTGTATTCTCTTCCCTAAATATGTTTGAGCCATAAAAGGTATTCCTTGCTTGTTGTTTCTTGTATGTGTAACACCCCCAAATTGGGTCGCAGCGGAATAAGGGTCCGGGGCGTGTTACTTCTCAGATCAACAACACAAGATAATATAAGAACGACCAAAAAGTCATTTAAAACTGATACATTAGATTTAATAAAGTATGTGTTACAAAAGCCCGAAGCTTTACTTGTTTACTTGTTATTATTACAAAGATTTCCAGCCCATAACAGATACATAAAATGTAATGCGACTAAATCTTTAATGCATGACTTCATAATATAACCACCAATGTATCCTTCGCACCTCGTGCTTAATGACCTGAAAAACATTGCATTTAAAAACGTCAACATAAAGTTGGTGAATTTCATAGGTTTATGTAAATGTATATGCAGGACCGCAAGACTTTCCCAGTGATAATGCAACAGATGCAGACATCACAAAATGTAATTACGTTTACCTAAGCTCATGACACCGAAGCTCGACATAATTGAATACAATATATAAATATTGCCTACATTGCCCGTGATGATGTTCAACCCGTAACATCCAGTATCCGACATGATATACGTTCGTTTCCAGTGATAGCTAGTCACCCGAACGGGGAGGTCAATCCCAAATAGATCTATCTATAATCATTCGCGCTCACATTCCAGTAATTGACAGTTCATGATTCATGGGCATAGTGGGTTATCGCTACTTAGGCAAAACGTAATCATGATAAAATGTACACTTGCGTCCAATTTGTAAAACATGCATATGTTTCTCACCCCAAAAACTTGTAATTTAATAATTGTAAAACATGGGGCTATGAACTCACCTTGAGTGAGTAAACTGATAACAAAATATCCCAAGTAAAAACGCGTCACGCTAACGCTCGAATGCAACCTAGTTAATATAGGTCGAATCAGTATTCAAGTACGTTGTCTAACAACAACTGTATATAATCCTATATAGTTATCATCGTACTATCGTTCGGGCTATCATAATTTAAGAGGTCATGACATGACGTACGAGGAGTTAGGACACTTTAAATCGTAAATCCAACAACTCGTCAATACGCCATCCGAAGAAGCCTCATTATGAAATTCCCTAGTAATATAGCACTTCGATAACTAATAACATATATAATCTATATAGCTATATCACCATCTATTTGTTTAAGTGAAATCGTAATTATAAAGTAAAAACGTTTATAATTACGCCTTTAGTAAAAATGACATAACTTTGTCGTTTTAAGCCCGTTTCTCGCGTTTCTTACACCCACGCTTTCGTATTAAGATGAGTGATCATAAAATCACATTTTTACTATTCATAACAACTATAAAATCGCTTTTATACTTTTAATTAACGTAAAACCAATTTTTGTCGTATCTTATTCGTTATAGCTCCGTTTTTAGCGATTCTTTCGAACACGTTCTCGTAATTGAATGTTTTATCATATTATTGATGTTTATAAAGTATAAGTTTCTGTGGTGAATAGTATTAACTATCGTAAACTTGTAAATAGCGTATCTTCTTCGTTATTAATCGGTTTTTCGAGTTCTTTATGACCCCTCGATCATTAGTATTTTATAAAATCATAAAACATATATGTAAATTTCGAATTTCAAACAGCCCCTAAGATATTTGTTTCCAAAATGTGTTTAAAACTTGTTTTTAGGACTTTTTATCTTTACCACTTTGTTACAAACCCTTTAGAACCCTTAATATCTTATGTCTTACATATATTAGGTCCATTAGGTCATGTTTTGTCCAAGATTTCAAGATAACAAGTGTTCTAATCTCACTTTTAATCAAAACCCATTAAAGAAACCCTAAATGGTGATTTAGCTAAATAAAACATATGAACACATAAAATCATAAGTATGAATACATAAAGAGTCTTAGATAACCTTAATGATATGTAGTATGATGACCTACACAATCTAAACCCTTGTTTGGATCACAAATCCAAGCTTGCAAGTATGAAAACCCTAGATTAGGTTTGAAACCCTAATCTTCTATTCTTTGCTTCAACACTTGTAAATGTTTAACCAATGCTTACAAACACCTTAGAAGGTCTTAGGAATGATGTGTGTATGTTTGCATAGTATTCGGCTTAGTTGCCATCACACTACCATGGATTATGTCGGGCAAGCCACCGACATATTTCTCAACCTTGTCTGACTCATCCGGAAACATCCGATCGCACATTAGTGCCAGTTTTTCAAAACGTTGGTTATAGGTTACCACATCGGTACCCTTCACCTTCAGATTCCATGTTTCAAACTCAATCTTCTTAATTTCACCCCTCGGGCAGTACTTGTCTGTCATCATCTTCTTCAACGTTTTCCATGGCATTGCATGGGCAACTTCCGGAGTAGTAGTCTTAACGTGAGAGTTCCACCACGTCAAGGCATTTTCTTGCAGAGTACAAGTCTCAAATTTGACTTGGCATGCTACTGTGCAGTTGCTTATACTGAAGACAGACTCCATCTTTTCGAACCACTGAGTGAGTCCGACAACTCCCTTAGTGCCCTTAAAATTTAAGGGTTTGCTCTTTAAGAAATCTAGGTAGGTACATTCACGAGCAGCATATTCATTCCCTCTGACACCCATTCCTGAAGCATGGCTATCATCACCATTTTTGTTTGCATCACGTGCTGCCAGTGCAGCAGTGACACCTTGGTCAGTCATTGCCTGAAGCTGGGCATTAGTGACAGATGTGGTGGTAGTTGTTGTTTCTGAGGCTGGTCCAGCCCTCGTAGTTCTTCTCGGTGCCATTTTCTAAGTTACGTCCGCAAGTAAGCAAGTAGTATGTTTGCACATATCAAACAAATATTCATATAGTGGTCTTACCACTATAATTACGCGTAATTGTTTCACATAATCCCTCACAAGTCCTAACCATCCTCGAGAGAATTTATCAAGTACCCCATAAAAGTGAACCGAAATGAGAAAAACTAAAGTAATGATCAAACAGTAGACACATAAATAATAAAAGGCACGTGAGAATGAGACTAAAATAAGTCAAAACAATAAGCTTGAACTAAGCTCACAACAATAACACCACTAACCTCACTTATCATTAACGGAACCAAGATAGAACCATGGCGAATGATACCAATTGAAGGATTTAAATTTCATACAAATGATGAACTAGAGAGAGAAAGGGGAGGAAGAACCACATAGAAAAACACACTAAGAGTGTGTGTAAAATGATTCAACCAAC
This sequence comes from Tanacetum coccineum, assembly GCA_026074375.1. NCBI lineage: Eukaryota > Viridiplantae > Streptophyta > Magnoliopsida > Asterales > Asteraceae > Tanacetum > Tanacetum coccineum. The sequence goes on along the minus strand of BQNB010183447.1, from coordinate 170 downwards.
ATGATCTCCATGTGTGAAGAGGGCATAAATACTTACAAAACATGGGCCGGGCCGGGCTTTCCTTGAACTTTCTATAAACCAGCCCGGTTAGCTTACTAGTTATTACATATTCTCGTCTAACTATTACAACGACTCATGAGATTGATAATGATCGTCACTTTACTAAAAAT
>BQNB010183445.1:0-12403 GCA_026074375.1 Tanacetum coccineum | reverse complement strand
TAGCTCAAGTACAGAGAGTTGTAAATTTGTATAGGCAAACATTGTGAGCAATGAAATCTTTTAAATATAGTCAAATGTATTTATATAGTTTCTCTATTTTTTTGGATATGAATAAACTTCGTAACATATCAAATTATCAGCCTGGTCACAATGAAGCCCTTTTTTTAAAAAAAAATTGTTACAAGATTTTGAGATACACTTGTTTTTGGATAAAAATTATGGGTGTTTGTAAGTGTGTTTAAAACATGATTTGTTTGTATGGAGATGTAGCAGAATGTGTTTATATCGTAACAAATGATACAAGAAGCTTTTAACCACATAAGCAAAAACAAACACACTTGTAAAAACAATATAACACTATGGTTCAGGTGCATTCTTGCAACAAGTCATATAACTAATAATAAGCAAAAACAAACCAATATGTAGTAGCATATACTACATCTACAATGGCATAAGGTTCCATATGGCATTACTTAACAAAAATAAAGAGAGTAATAAACAACTAAAATAGATGAAAGTGATTTTTCCAAACCTTAACTACAAAATAGGCCCATCCCTCCTTAGCTAACATATCACTTCGTAAATCCACAACTTAAAATGTGGTCGTCTGTCATCTTTTTTATTAATTATCGTCACAATATATATGTAAATCCAAGTGATCGAGTAGAAGTAGTGATTCCTTGTAAGAGCCCATGCTGAATGTGCCAGACACTCCATCAATCCCAAGACCATTGATTTGTTGTGAGCACGAGTCGTAAACATCAAGTGTGTTAAACAATCCTTTTACAGTTTCAAATATAGGTTCACCACTCTCCCTAAACCCCAATATTTTATTTACCTGGGCGCCAATTGAGAATAGCTTCTTAAAAGACAAATCATGCTCCATCACCCATACACCACAAGATTCTAGTCCTTCGACATAAATGGATCCATACACAACAAGAGACTCCCTTAGCTTAGAAACGGAGCAAGACCACAAGTCGGTTGTTAAGCTATGTGGTAGATCTATAAATTTAAATTCCTTGGTAATCAAATCAAATGACACAAGGATCCACTTATTATAAGTGGAAGTCTTATCAAAAGCAGCCCAATAAATAAACCTATGTATAACAACCCCCTGATGTAAAGATGTAAGTTTAATTGATTGACGAAGCAAATTGCTAATAGGAATCACATTCCAAACACCCGAGCTCAATGTAAAAACTTCAACATGCCAATGCTTGTTGTCCGTTTGTGTAATCTTCACAACGGTAGGATCAGTAGTGTCGGGACGAACCCCGAAACCAAAGACATTATAATCATAATTATGGACAACAGCAATACCAAATGATTTTCGGATTGAAGGGTTCCAAATAACAACCATATCTTTATTATAAGATTCATCATAACAAAACAAACACACTAATCCATGAGAAGCACCAACAAATTGTGTAACATAAAATTGCTTAATCAGCGGAGAAACAGCAGCAGGAGCTAACTCTTGTTGTTGTACCTTAAAAGTTTCATTGTTATCATTTTCTACTAAACGAATGTACTTTACCTCATCCGCGCAACGGACTCTGTACCTTAGAATAAAACTATGTGGTTTTGTGTGGCGGGCGCCGTAACATTTGATAAACTCAGAGCTATCAATAAACGACTTCCATGGTTTGGAAACTGACCTGAATCGAATCAATAACTTGACATCATAAACCTTTTTAATGATTTCCATTTGGATATCAAATGGAATGTTAACTGACATTCTATAAAGTTTTTACAGGGTTTATGAATAATTTATGAAAATGGTTAAGTTAGTGAAAGCTGAAAAGTGGGTTTTGGAGAGGAGGTGATTTTGGATCTGGGTTTTGAACGCCGTCGTGATACACCGGAGATGTGGTGGTCTTGGAGAGGAGGTGTTATGGTGGCGTGTGTGTTGTGATAGGGTGTTTTGGATTTGTTATAAGGATGGATTTATAAGGATTGAGTTCGGTTCATTTAATATGGTTGGGTCTTTTATTCGGTTTGCTGTTCGGGTTTCTGTTGGTGCGTTTAGTTTGTGGGTTTAGAGATGTATTCGACAAGGAATTTCAAAGGCACGTTGGATCCGGCAATTCTAGTGAGATTATAAATTGGCATTAAAGGTGTGATGCCAAAATTCTAATCTCACTAGAATTGCCGGATCCAACGTGCCTTTGAAATTCCTTGTCGAAATTAAAAGGGTTTGCACATGTAATCGATTTGCTACTTTTAATCGTTGCTTTTTATCGTTAAATATAAGACATGGTTCATCATCGTTAACCAAATACCAAAGGGCTTTGCGTTAGTTTGTACACAGCCCTTTCGAAAAAAACCATGGGCCAACAGAAGATTGTGTCCGATAAGGAGTTACGGATTCGAGTTTTGGCTCGTGCTCCGCTGGGCTATGAGAGTTGTCGATGCTATTCTTTGTGGGGTGGCAGTCTAGATCTTTTACGGATCATCGTTAACCAAATTGTAAATTGTTGATTTACAAATTTAAAGAAACTTTTACAAAATCGTAGATACAACCAAACTATTTTTACTAAGGTGTTTTGGATTTGTTATTAAGATGGATTAGCTCTATAAGGATTGAGTTTGGTTCGTTTGATTTGGTTGGGATGTTCGTTAAACCTAAATTTGATTGGGATGCTTATTACTTTATGCTTATTTGTGGGTTTAGGAGGTCATGTGATTTAATTTTCTAAGCCAGTAATTTTTGTATTATTTTGAGACTTGTGGTTTTATATACGTTTATTATATTAATATAAGCTTGTACACATTGTGTCTCAAGATTATTATTACATTATGTAGCACATCAAATATTGAATGTAAATTGTTATAAAGTGACTTAAACTTTTGGGTTGGTTTCGTAAACTTGGTTTTTGGATAGATATTAGTTTTTGATTTGTTTCCTAGTTTGTGTTGCTTTAGAATTTGGTAGTTTTTGATAATTGGTTGCCTATAAATAGAGGTCAATGTCATTAGTTTTCTTTGTACCTTTTGGAATTAGGATTTGGTACCTTTGAATTTGATTTTGTTATTTGGTTTGGTATTTGAATAATGCTTAAGCTTCGTTTGTCGAATTTGTTATTTGTTTCGTCTTTGATTACCAACAAGTGGCATCATAGCCAGGTTCGTTTAGCCATGAAGAAGAAAAGAAAAAAAAGTTGATTTGGGTTTTGTTCGTATTTGATCGTGTTTGGGATTTAGCTTTCGTTTGGTTTTGCTTCTGATTGGTAATCTTTTGTTCGAAGTTTTGGTTTTCAACAGGTTATGGTATTTTTTGGCTATTGGGATTTTTGAATAGGTTTCGGCTATTATAATCGATTTGGTATATTTAGTTTGTTTTGGTGAATCGGTTTGGTTTTGCTTCTGCATGGGCCTACCCCGCTAACTTTGGTGCATGGCAATTTGATATTTGCTTGGATTTTGGTTTTGAAGAATTCTTATTTGGATTTGTTTAGTCTTTTTGGTTTTCTAATGTTGGAATTTGAGCCGTAATTCGTATTATATACGTTGGTTATTAGAATTTGAATTTGAAACTTGGGACCGTAATCCTTATTATTAAGTGGGTTGTTAGAATTATTATCCGTATCATATTTAGAGCTTTTGAATTATTAGAGCTCGTTTGTCAAGTTATGATTAACTTGAATTTGTTTGATACGGATAATAAGTTTGAATCTGAAGCGTAATACTTATCAAATAAGTGGGTCATTAGATTTTGGATTGGGTATTTGGGTCGTAATTCTTATTATATAAGTGGACCATTAGATTTTGAATTTGGTATTTAGGTCGTAATTCTTATTATATAAGTGGACCATTAGATTTTGAATTTGGTATTTGGGTCGTAATTCTTATTATATAAATGGACCATTAGAATTTGAATTCGGTATTTGAAATTTGAAGATCGATTTGGTGTTTAAAGACTTAATTATTATTAGGTCGTTTGGAATTGGTTCGGTCGTTGGAAATTTGTTAGTTTGGAAAATTTGGATCTTCGTATGTCGGGGTTTTGAAGTTGGTCACCCGAATTTGATTGTCTTTGGAGAAGATCGTTTGGCCGATTTGTTTGTTTGGTTGACCGAGTTTGATTTGTCGGTTAACGTTTGATTGTTCGTTTTTAAGTCATTGGCGTTTGCTTTGGATCGATTTTGGTTTGGATTTGTTTTGAGAATCGATCGTTCGTTTCGAATTAGGCTAGTATCTTTAGCGTTTGGAATCGGAATTTTTGAATTTGGTTTAGAACATTTGAAGGAGTTCAAGTCACGGTGGAGATTGTTAGAAAGTGACTTAAACTTTTGGGTTGGTTTCGTAAATTTGGTTTTTGGATAGATATTAGTTTTTGATTTGTTTCCTAGTTTGTGTTGGTTTAGAATTTGGTAGTTTTTGGTCATTGGTTGCCTATAAATAGAGGTCAATGTCATTAGTTTTCTTTGTACCTTTTGAAATTAGGGTTTGATACCTTTGAATTTGATTTTGTAATTTGGTTTGGTATTTGAATAAAACTTCCGCTTCGTTTGTCGAATTTGTTATTTGTTTCGTCTTTGATTACCAACGTAAATAGTCCAGCTTTTAGATTCTGAAATATGCTAGTTGATGCATAGAGTGAGGGTGGTGTTGTTATATGTACATTTAAAACATGATTTGTTTGTAAGAGGGTGTCAGGAACGTCATGTGTTTATATTACATAACATTAAAAGACTATGTATATTGATTCATCATAACATAAACAATACAAGTATCATTCAACCACTTTATTAGTGCAAACAAAAATGTAGAAAATGGTGGTTTATTTTAATGTAGAAAACGGTGGTTTACTAAAATAATGTTACCATAAACACATAATTGCTTCTAAGTTTCTCATCCAAACAAGTCATGTTGCAAACGCACATACAAACACCCTTAGTTTGTACCCCTAGCGTATGTCATATTGAAAATTAAACACCTAAAAAAAGAACTGCATTTTTCTCTTCACAAATACAACGTTTGATGTGATACATAATATACTAAGAATCTTTTAGTAACAATCTGAAACTGGACATTTTTTCTTATCAAGTATGTTGAGATAAGATAAATTTTGAGATTTCAACGAACACTATAAGCACGTCGTAATTGTTGATGGAGAAAGAAAAGTTTGTTTAGTATCCTTTTGTACCAAACAAGTTACTAAAAACATTTTTCACAATAACAAACCTCATATTGTCACAATAACGATGATATTATGGGATAGATCAGAATTCTGAACCAATCGACCAATAACATCTACAAAAACACTACAAACTTTTTTATATTCTCCTTAACAATGAAGTGTGATGTCATATGATAATCATCTTGGTATAGAAGATTATCAAAATCAACAACTATTAGACTATTGATGGATGCATGAATCTTGGTACCCTGTTGTGTATATCATAACATTAACGTCTAAATTCATAATAATCCTGAGTTTTTTTAGCATTTTGTTTATGAACACATATTTATACCTGTTCGTTTACTAAAATAATATCAATACCAAAGATTTTTGTTTGCCGGCAAATGCCGAAATACGGATTCCATGGAGAGAATTAAAAATGTCAATTAGATAATAAGATATGTCGACGTCCTTTTGCCTATGAGAAAAAACACACAGATTAGTTGGTTAATAATTCACGTGTTCTTCAAGTATACATAGGTTTTATGTTTAAAGAAAAAAAATACTTATAAATTTATTTTAATAGTCATCTTTATATTTTAAATTTATTAATAAATATATATTATTTTTGAAACTGGTTACTTAATATCAAAATCCATATCCTTAAAAGTTATCTTTCAATTTATATTTAGAAACAAAAATCAACTCGTAGTTTGATAATTTTAAATAACCATTACTTCTTTAAGTTTATTAACACGAAAGCTTTTATAAATAATTCCCACTTCCTTAATGTATTTTTTCTTCTAAATATGACAGATTTATGTTTCGACCTTTTTCCTCATTAAACAATTTTTGATTAATGTTGACTCGATTTTTAGAACTTGACCTCTCAATTGGCCTATGTGAGGGCTCGATTTTACAATTAAGTTTTCTTATTGGTTAATTGAGAGGTATAATTTCAAAAAAATGTTCTCTTAATATATAAAAATATATTTTTGTCGGGGACTTTTTTACACGATGGTTTGATATGTGACGATGTTTTAATTTATTCATTTTAATAGATAGTTACTATATAACAACACAAGATAGTCAAATTATAAGTCACTTATCATGGTTTTCTTCTTTAAAATTATGGCTTCCCAAAATAACAAGAGAATTAAATCAAACGTAAAAGATGTTAATACAAAGAAAACTATGTGAAAGAAGACTTTGAAGTCAACATCGACTACAACGATGGGAGAAATGAAATGGCATACGAGTACTTGTATAATAAAGAGAAACATATGTGTATGTAGATCGAAGGAAATGAGACAATTCGATTACAGATTTTAAAAAATCAACCGAGTAAAGTTATGTTTGGTGAAAATAACTTATACTTAAATCGAAGATGTAGCTTTAAATGAAAATGAAGCTAGTAATTAAAATTATTTTTATAAGCTACATAAATTAGCATTATTTTAAGAGATTATGGATAATTATTTTTAATCATAACTATAACTAAAAAGAATTAGAACAACCTTTGTAATTCACGGGTGTTAAACCAATAAATAAAAGAATGAAAACAATTAAAAAATCAATATCACCAACTAAATTGTATGGAGATGAATTTGTGTTTTACCCGGTCCATACCCAATTGATATTTCAAACTCTCGATAATAACACACCCAAATTTCCTAATTTCATTTCACAACACACACCATCGCATCTCCACCGTATCACGACGGCCTTCAAAACCCACATCCAAAATCACATCCTCTTCAATACCCACTTTTCATTTTTCATTAACTCGGCCTTTTTCAAAAGTTTCACATAAACCCTAAGAAAGAAAAAATGTCAGACAACATCCCTGTTGAAATCCAAATGGAAATCATTAAAAAGGTTTCTGATGTCAAGTCATTGATTCAGTTCAGGTCGGTTTCTAAACCATGGAAGTCTTTTAGAGACAACTATGAGTTTATCAACGGGTACGACGCCCGCCATACGCAGCCCGCATAGTCGTATTCTTAGTTTATCACCGAGAATCTGCGATGAGTTAAGGTACACTTTTTTAGTAGACGATGATAACAATGAAACTTTTAAGGTACAACAACAGGAGTTTGCTCCATTTGTTGTGTCGCCTTTGCTTAAACAATATCGTATTACAAGTGTTGTTGGTGGATGTCATGGATTACTGTGTTTGTATTGTTATAATAAAGATAGTAATAGAAAGATGCTTGTTATTTAGAACCCTTCTATACGAAAATCATTTGGTATTGTTATCCCTCGGACTATTAATCTGGATGATTATGGTTTCGGGGTTTGTCCCGTCACTAAAGATCCTACCCTTGTGAAAATAATACATAGAACTGGCATGCCTTGGCATGTTGAAGTTTTTACATTGAGTTTTGGGGTTTGGAATGTCATTCCAAGCGGTAATTTTCCGCGTCAGTCAGCTACACTTGATAAGCGAACTCATGTTGTTATAGATAGGTTTATCTATTAGGGTGCTTACGAGAAGACTTTTACGAATGATGGTGAATCTACCATAAATGGTATGGTTATGTCATTTGATTTGATTACGAAGGAGTTTAAAGTTGTAAACCTACTAGATACCTTAGCAAACGAATTGTTGTTTCATATATCATAGTCTAAGCTAAGGGGCTTTCTTGTTGCGTTTGGACACATTGAGGTCGAGGGAGCACTTTGTTGTGGTGTATGGGTGATGGAGCATGATTCATCTTTTATAAAGCTATTCAACATTGCCGCATCATTTTATAAAATATTAGGGTTTGGGAAGAATGAGGAACCTATACTTGAAATTCAAAAGGCGAATAAACAATTTACCACGTTAAACGTTTATGATCCTTGCTCACAACAAATCAAGAATCTTGGGATTTATAGAGTAGCAAACTCATTCTTCATGGGCTCTTACAAGGAATCGTTACTTTTGCTTGATCGCTCGGATTTACATATTTACTCTGATGATAGTTGATCAAAATTATGAAAGAAACATTTTAAGGTGTGGATTTTACTAAGTACAAGTTTAACTAAGGACGGAGGGGCCTATTTTGTAGCAAAGGTTTTGTAAAAATCACTTACATCTATTTTAGTTAATTTGATAATGGGATCTTAAGCGATTCTAGATGTAGTAAATGCACTTTTTTACTTTCAAATATGGTGCTTTGTAGCAATGTAAGTGAATGTCGGAATTAACATATTTTAATGTGATTATTTTATTATTCCATGGATAGTGTTCCTTCTGATCTTGGCTTGAGTAAGTAATAAAGAACAAGTCTTTTAGAGTGTTACTTATTGAAAATCCTAGTAAACATTCTTTGTACTTTTCCATTCTCCTTTCCGTTTTGCTTGGGTTCTATGTTGAATAATCTGTAAATACAAAAACAAGGAGCTTATCATTCATAAGAATAATGCAAAATTTGAATTTGAATGTGTGAACAAGAAAATGATGTGTTCATGTACTCACTACCGAATTAGAGGATAAAAGCATTAGTAGTGTTTATGCTACTGTTTTGGAAAAATTCAAAATTTTTAGGCTAAAGGACAAAGTGTAAAGTAACATAGCAAAAAGTAGAAATAGAGTCGCGACCAACAATGCTTACATCAGTTGAGTACATATAGGGAGGCATATGATTCATCTCAACAAACTCATTGTATGCTCAAGTCTCTTGGAAAGCATAAATGACTAACTGTAAAGGCTTATTGTGTTTTTGTGGCGGTTAATATCCAACATTTGATTCTCGTAGAAAATCATGTGATTCTGGAATGAATATTGCTGTTTTTTGGAATATTTCCGTAGAAATCAGTATTTCATTGCTGTGCCAGATGTATAACATGGTCTATATGAAAATGTTTTTGGTTCTGTGTTTATGTTAACTTATATATTTTTCAAATTATACGTTGCATCCTATGTCAAGTGAACAAGTCGATGTTTTAAAGTTCACGGGTTAGGACTTTAGATGACTCCACTGTCCAAACTGCGAGATACGTTATAAATTGGTTTACATAGACTCAAGTAGCTATATTTGCTAGTTTTTGTAGCGCTCATGAGAAAACCAGGGGGTGCTTGGTATGAGCAGTCACAATTCTCCCCTCATTTCATTTCTATTGTAAATTACCGATATGTCAATATGCATATTGACTCGTATACAGTACACAACCCAACAATAAACCTTTGGATCAGTTAACGGCAGGCTTGTAATTGACCTCTACAGTAACGAATGCTACAGAGTTCAATAGCATCCAATAACAAACCAACGTGCAAAAGATTTGGAATACTAAATACGTTGTATATATAGTAGATGTTTCCAATAGTATTTTTGCATAACTGTTTTGCTTAGTTAAGAAACATGACCCTATTTACTCGAAGAGGTAACTTATACTTTTGTTTTTTTGAAGTTATGCTCTTAAATGTTAGAGGCTGTACATATCTGACCACCAACCGGTAGCACCTGAGTCTACTATAACAAGAGCATACAACGTGACTGGGTTATGCTATCCTTTTAAAGAGGACGATCAGGCTGGCCACAATGGTAGTGGAATGGTGACACGCTCGCCGCTACATAGACCGGGGGCATCTCGAATTTGAGAATTGAGTAAATCACATGGCTAGCTTTACAAGTCGATTTCGTTTGATATGATAATACGAACTCACCTCATGACTATAAAAACAACAATGAGTGCATGTATAAGAAAATTGTTGCACACAACTAAGTTTATAGTGGAGAGGTTCATCGTAAAGTTTATTGGTACAACAATTTTGACTTATTTTAAAAGTCAAATGATGCAACTAGTAGTGAAGATAGTTAAGTAACATACCACTGGTTTCAGCAACTCTTCAATTATCTCTTGTGCTTGCCTCAGCCTTAAATCAACAACGCTTCGTGATAATCATCCCCAACTTTTTTTTGGGTAAATGGTTGCCCCCTGGTAAAAACTATATTTCTCATTTCACACCCCATACAACATGTTTACATGCCATTGTACATGTACATACTAAAAATTTGTAGATGTTGGGTAAAATATGTAATTTGGGATGATTAATACCCAAGGTTTGGTAAATAATGAATTATCCCTACCAAATAAATAGATTTATTTTTTTTAACCAGGACAAATTATTATCCGAACAAAAAACCACAAAGCAAGAATCAAGAATTACAAGAAATATTTGTATGGATTATTTTAACACAATCGTTCCAACCGAACAAAATGTTACCTTGCCCCGGTCCTATAACGACACCAAAGGAAAATGATTTAACAATTGTAACTCCGTCCAAAAAATAACAACCTTTCTTTGGAGTGGGTATCTTTTGCATAATCTTGTTGATTCGAATCCACCAAGAGGAGCCACACGCAGAATAATAAAAAACGCTGCCATAACAACTGCTATGATCCGTCTCATGATTGGTTCATCACATTTGCCACATCATTATGTGGGAGTTTGTTTGTATAAATTATGTGGATCTAGCATTTCTCTATTATATTACTATTAAAGCTAATGTATTTTAAATGTAAATTGTTTCATGTGTTTTCCCGATGGGGAGGTTAATTTATGACACTAGAAATTAGGGAAGTTTTGAATCACATGTACTCATTTTATGCAACTGTCACAGGTGATGTCTAATTCCTTAATCAAATTCGCTTTTTCTTACTCATTTAAATGTGTCATCCCAATTAGCGATTTCGTCGTGGCTATTGTATTATTTGCATGCTAACTAGCCAAACTTCTTCATTTTAATTTGTATTGCTCAGGTATTTGAAGTGTTAATAGTCCCAAACAGCAACTCTATGTCCGGTGAAAGTAATTTTGGATGTGTTAAGTGATTTCCCATACGGAAAGTAACCAGCTTAACAAGATTATCGATTTTCTGAAATTGCTCTTGTTCGATACCACCTCTCGGTTGTCTTCTAAATGCTTGAGATAAATCGACCTGCCTTAGTTTCGCTGCGACAGTGACATTTTTACACGACTCTAAAGCGTAAACACGAGGGTATCTATCTTTAAGCACACCGTCTTCGCACCAGTTATCATACCAGAACTTAGAAGACTCTCCGTCCCCCAATTTGATGTGCATATATTGCATTACATTAATTCCATGCTTAGACAACGATTCCATTTCTCTAATGATACTCGTCCAGCAAGATTTATAACCCTTCCTCAAAGTTGTCCCGATTAGACCATTGCTGCCGTGAATTGCCTTGATCGTACGGGCCCAGAGAGAATTACCTTGTGAAAAAAAGCGCCAGATCCACTTAACGAGTAAACCCCTGTTAATCGCATATAAACTTGAAACGCCAAGCCCACCGGTTTCTTTAGACTTAAGAACATGTTTCCAGTTAACCCAACTGGCTTTATTGCCATTTTGCTCATGACCATTGAAGAATTTTCTGCGGATTCCCTCAAGATCACGTAGAACACACATTGGGACTTTGAAAATGGAAAATTTTAATAAAGGAAGAGATCCAAGTACGTTGTGTCCTAATTGATGCCAAGTCTAAGTGACCGAAACTTTTTTTTACCCTTATATTTAAATTAGCTTTTCTTTTTAGATCCATACACCCCTTAAATGATTAGTGGCACCCTCTTCTTTTTTGATTTTTTTGTTTTTTTATATTTTATATTTTTTTATTTTAAAACTACATAACTAGTACGAAACAAAAAATATAAAGTTTGATAAGTTAAAATGGAACAAAAAACGATAAAACATATATTTTGGGTGTTACTATTGGTATCCCCTGACCCACCAAAAGTACAGATGTTCCGTACTTTTGATTCCTTTTGTCTCCTAGTTTACAGTGCAACACAGGTTTTTATCAGTTTGTCCGTACTTTTTGACAATTTAATAATTTTGACTTGTTAAACTTTATAATTTTTGTTCCGCATTTTGCGTTTCACTGTTTTATAATATAAACAAAATTATAAAAATTAAAAAAATTAAAAAAACCGGAAAACCAAGAGGTACAAACGGCTTTTTAATGGGAGTGTTTATAACGGATAAGGATCCTCTCATGTTCATTTGAACATGAGAGGTAATGTTCTGCTTTATGTGATTATACATTTAATTAAAATAATCAAATGTACAATCAGATAAAGCAAAACATTATCTCTCATGTTCAAATAAACATGAGAGGATCTTTTTCCATAAAAGTATCACTTTCATATATAAAAGTAGTAGTGAGTTTACTTATAAAAGTAGGAATGTGAGGAGTACCATCTATATTCTACAATAAATTTGTATGGATCTCTTATCCCAACCAATGAAGACTTGAAGCTTGTTG
>BQNB010183444.1:0-12403 GCA_026074375.1 Tanacetum coccineum | reverse complement strand
TTGAAGTTGGAATATTCAAGCTAATAAACTTCTAAAGACTTAAGGAAATTATTTCTTAATTTCACTTTCATTTATTCCTGCTATGTTATGAAACCTTTTGGTTACATAAACTTTTTTGTTAATTTAATTGAGCATTTTGCGAGACTTTTTGATTTGTTAATTTTATTAAAAATTTAGGTTATTATTTGCGACTTCTAGATGATATTTTAGAGTTTACTTGAATTTGATTTGCTTTGTTTTAACCGAAACCAAACCGAATTTTAATTTGGTGTATGGTTTGATTTTATCCGTTCTATGACTGGTTTGGTTTGGTTTTGGTTTTCGCTTTGAAAATTTTCAAACCGATAAATCCGACCATACAACCCACAAATCCGAAAACCGAACTGATGAACACCCCTTCACTAACGACGTTCGGAAAAAATAATAATAATACGGCCCAAATCAGTAGCCCAGTGTAAAGATGGCCCAACCCTGGCTTTTTTTTGTCGTGTTATGTGATGAATTTTAGGATTGAGATAAACAAGCAGGATTATCCGCGCGTTGCTGCGGGTCGTTAATTTTTCACGCGTTGTTCCGAGGCATTATTATTTTTTATTTTTTTATTTTGTGCGAGTTTATTTTTTCGGCCTCATGTTTAATAATTTGTTTTTTTTTCTTATATGGGCTTATGTGTTGGCTCATGTTTAAAAGTGCGGGTTTATTTTTGCATTAAAATTTTATTTTTATTTTTTTCTATTTTTTATTTGTGCGAGTTTATTTTTTCGGTCTCATGTTTAATATTTTGTTTTTTTATATGGGCTTATGTATTGGGCCTCATGTCGCGGGTATTTTTTTATCAGAATAAATCAGTACTTTTGTAATTTTTTTCCTATTTTGTGCCGATGATTTTTTTTATATTACCTACGTGAAAAAATAAAACGGATAAAAAAAAGCTAAATGGGCCGGCCCAAAATGGGAGCCTAATGGGCCGAACACTGTAGCACACTATAACGGGAACGACAAATACGTCGTCGTTTTGAATGTCTTTTGATTATATAAATAATTTTCATTTTAAGTATTGTTTTTGGGCTGGGCCCTATACTGCAAACCATAAAAGGGCCACTCATGGACTAAAAGAATGGAGTAAACGAATTTTGTCGTCTACCGTAATGATAATTGTATGTATGTAAAATAAATGAATCAAATAAAGTTGGACCATCATATGATACACCTTCAACTCACCCGCTCATTGTCAAATTCAAAAGTCTGCACATTTAAAACATATACTCCCTCCGTCTTGAAATTATTGTCTTCTATTGATTTTTTAAGTTTTTTTCTTTTAACTTTGACATTAAATATTTTTGTTTATATTATATAATACTTGATGAAAATTATAACAATGAAAATACATCTAAAACCAATCAATTCATATATTTTGCAAAAAGTATTATATAAGACAAACAAAATAATTTAAGGTCAAAGTTGAAAGAAAAAGATTTGAAAAGTCAACAGAGGAGAATAATTTTAAAACGAAGGGAGTATATAAAAAGATCAAAGTGCATTAAAAAGTGCAACCAACAAATACAATCGAGTATAAACGTACATACATTGATGTATACGATGTTTCAAGGCCCGGGTCAAAACAAAACCAATATGGTTATTAAAAACTAGGGGTAACAATCGAGTCGTGTTCGGGTTGACCTGTTCGGGTTTGCGGGTTGACGGTGACCTCTACCCAAACACGACCCATTTATTAATCATGTCAAGAAATTCAACCCTAACCCATACCTGCATAACACGTGTAACCCATTTATGACCCGTTTAACATGTTTAAGTAAACATGTCAAGTAGTGAATGAGATTGGTGGTTCGTAAATTTAACTAATTTAAATGCATAAATGATATAAGGATATTAAAAATGATAAACATAACATACAAAAAAATTATACGACAATTTCACTCATATTAAGTACTTAAAAAAATACATTTAATCAAAATCTAACATAAATTTTAATTTAAAATTTTTATTTTTAGAGGCTTATATACATTTAAACGGGTTCAGGTGTTGGCCTGTTTAATATTTACTCAACCCCAACACGACTCGTTTATTACACGGGTTAGACATGTTAACCTGTTGTGACCCGAACCTATTTATCTTCAACCCAAACCTGTTTAACTTCGTGTCGGGTTCGTGTCATTCATCGTGTCATGTCGAAAATTGCCACCTGTAGGATCCCTAGATCATTCCATGTATTAAGCACAAGATCAATGACACCAATGATTAAACATCAAAACTTTTGATTGAATCATAAAATAGAAAAAAAACTACAAAAATATTGACTTATTCAGATAAAAAAATACCTGCGACATGAGGCCCAACACATAAGCCCATATATAAAAAAAACAACCTATTAAACATGAGACCGAAAAAATAAACCCGCACAAATAAAAACTATTAAACATGAGACCTAAAAAATAAACCCACACAGAATACAATAAAAAAACGCCATGTTCCTATAAAATTATATTAAAAAAGAAAAACCGTATAGCCAAAAAAAGAAACCTTTAAACATGAGCCCCACACATAAGCCCATATAAGAAAAAAAAAAAAACTATTAAACATGAGGCCGAAAAAATAAAACCACACAAAATAAAAAAATAAAAAATAATAATGCCTCGCAACAGTAGCTACAGTAACCGGCCCATGGGCCGGCCCTTTTTTTTTCTTATCCAGCAAATTAAAAAAAAAATTTGTTCGGCACAAAATATAAAACAAAATTACAAAAGTACTAAATTATTTTGATCAAAAAATATCCGCGGCACGAGACCAAACACATAAGCTGATATAAAAAAAATAAACTATTGCACAAAATAATTAAAAAAAATTTTGCTCGGCACAAAAAAAACAAATATATTTTTACAAAAGAATAGAATTTATTCAGATCAAAAAATACCCACGACATGACGCCGGAAAAAAATATATAGATTTATTCAGATAAAAAAATACACACGACATTACGCCCGCCCAACACATAAACCCATTTAGTTTTTTTTTTCTTTTTCTTTTTCTTTATCCAGGCAAATTTAAAAAAAATTTGCTTCCGGAGACAAAAATAAAAAACAAAATTACAAAAGATAACTTAAATATTTTGATCAAAAAAATATCCCGCGGGCACGAGACCAAACACATAAAGCAGATATAAAAAAAAATAAACTATTGGCACAAAATAATTAAAAAAAAAAAAATTGCTCGCACAAAATACAAATTTTATTACAAAAGTATAGATTTATACAGATCAAAAATACCCACGACATGACGCAAGAAAAAAATATATAGATTTATTCAGATAAAAAAATACACACGACATTACGCCCGCCCAACACATAAGCCCATATAAAAACACTAATTAAAACATTAGACCAGAAAAAATAAAAACCCCACAAAATAAGGGTTTATGGTAGGCCGGTTATAACAAATTGAATGTAGGCCGATATTTGCTGTGTGTTGGAATGTGTCATGATTTGATAATTGATGGGCTGAGTTTGTAATGAACCTGGATATAAAATTACCGATAATTGTTTCGTATTATATCTATATACTATATTCGGAATAAAACGCTGCCGTTTTGGCAGCGTTGCTACAGTAACCGGCCCAATGGGCTCTCAATTTGGGCCGGCCCATTTGGCAATTTTTTTTTTTTTGTAGGCAATGTAAAAAAAAATCGCTCGGCATAAAATAGAAAAAAAAACTACAAAAATATTGACTTATTCAGATAAAAAAATACTCGCAACATGAGGCCCAACACATAAGCTCATATAAAAAAAACAAACTATTAAACATGAGACCGAAAAAATAAACCCGCACAAATAAAAAATAGAAAAGAATAAAAATAAAATTTTAACGCAAAAATTAACCCGCACTATTAAACATGAGACCGAAAAAATAAACCCGCACAAATAAAAAATAGAAAAGAATAAAAATAAAATTTTAACGCAAAAATTAACCCGCACTATTAAACATGAGACCGAAAAAATAAACCCGCACAAAGAAAAAATAGAAAAGAATAAAAATAAAATTTTAACGCAAAAATTAACCCGCACTATTAAACATGAGACCGAAAAATAAACCCACACAGAATACAATAAAAAAACGTCATGTTCCCATAAAATTATATTAAAAAAAAAACCCGTATAGCCAAAAAAAGAAACCTTTAAACATAAGTCACACACATAAGTCAATATAAGAAAAAAAACAAACTATTAAACATAAGGACGAAAAAATAAAATCACACAAAATAAAAAAAATAAAAAATAATAATGCCTCGTACATACGCGAAAAAAATTAACGACCCGCAACAACGCGCGGGTAATCATGCTTGATATATACTATATTTGGAATAAAAATACGTCGTTTTGACGTAGTTGCTACAGTACCGGCCCATTGGGCTCCCACTTTGGGCCAGCCCATTTGACTTTTTTTTACGTAGTTGCTATAGTACCGGCCCATTGGGCTCTCACTTTGAGCCAGCCCATTTGACTTTTTTTTTTGTTAGGAAACAAAATTACAAAAGTACTTATTTATTCATATAAAAAAATATACACGACATGAGACTAAACACATGAGACCAAACACATAAGCCTATATAAAAAAAGAAACTATAGCACAAAATAAAAAATAAAATAAAAAATTGCTCAGCACAAAATAAGAAAAAAAATTACAAAAGTATTGATTTATTCAGATCAAAAAATACCCATGACATGACGCCCAACACATAAGCCCATATAAATAAACTGTTAAACATAAGACAGGAAAAAAAAGTCGCACAAAATACAAAAAAGAAAAAAAAATTAACGCCTCGCATCAACGCGCGGGCAGTCATGCATAACACATATTTACCCAAATCTTATAAAAATCTATAATAAAATAAACACCGCCCCGCAGCAACGCGTGAACAACTACGCTTGTTACAAAACAATTACGATGATGTCTTGTGTTGACACATAACACATTTTTAATATTTGAGTATTTATCAAATATAGTGTCCTTTGATTGAGAAACAATGTTTTAAAAGATGGTAAAAGTTTGACTACGTTCAGAACCAACTTGACATGTTTCTATGTAACCAAAACATGTTTCTATGTAACCAAAACATAAGACTAAGATTCAATTCAAATATTTAGGTACTGTATGTTACTAGTAGAAATTTCAAAAATCACATTTATACATGGAAACTAACAGGGCTGTTTTTGAGAGTGTGCAAAGTGAGCGACCGCTCAAGGCTTTAAAAATTTCCGGAGCCTCAAAATTTGTCTCGTCAATAATTATATCCATCAACACACATATTTTTCACGAAAAAAATATTTATATACTATTTATATCTTTATATATATATATTATATTATTCTATATACTATATATTTTATTATATATTAGGAGCGCGTTCAAAGGGAGGTAGACTAATTTTTGTGAGAAGGAATAAGAAAGGATCTAACCTTCCATTCATCATCCTCCTTTTTTGATTAAAGGATAAGATCTAATCTAGCCTTTACACTCAATATTTCGGAGGGTATTTGTTGATTTAATTTTTCAAAAGGCTCTATATAAAATAAAATCAAAACACACACAATTCTTTTTTAATGTTGAAAACCACGGTAAGAAACAAAACCCAGTGTTTATCACATCGCACGACCACGACCACCACAAACTCTCACCACCACGTCGTTAGCACCGATTCACCACGAACCACAAGCCTACTCCTCCAAAATATCCGATTAACTTTTTAAAGAGTCTTAAACGTTGTTACCTTCTAACATCGTATTCTATCTGGATCGCAACGGAAATTCTCGAATTCCATTGATTCTATTACACAACATATCACATTTGCTCTTTACAGTTCGTTCCCATCCTCTCGCACCTACTTAAGTGGTAATTATCTTTCAAACTGTAATTCACATCCTCGCTCTCCTACTGGTTTCGGGTTTGTAAAATGTTCGCATACTTGTACATGGTGAATATGATTGCGTATATTATGTGCTCGTTATTTACACTTGTTTTAGAGTAGCTCCTTCTTGTCTTCTCTCTTCGCTTTTTGATATGAATTCAGCGTCCAGCTCTCACTCTTTTGATCTTACTGTGATTTTAGTTGAAGTTCCACGCCGGTTGTTCACTTATACACCCCCCCCCCACCCCCCCAATATATATTACTTTTTTTTTTTTTTCCCCCCTTTTTTTTTTTTCCCCCCCCCCCCCTTTTTTGATCTTAATGTCGTGTGGCCGACGGCGTCCGGTTAGGAGTATATGATGTTTTATAGGATTATTAAGATATTTTGTAATAGCTATCTTCGTGTGGGAAAAATTTTAAGAAGGATTGATGCTTTTGCTCTTAGTCGTATTATATTTTTTATATTTATTTTTTTGTAATTTTGATTTTTTATTTATTTATTTTTCTGTAATTGTTAGATGTCTTCACATGTGAAGATGCTATATTATGCTCTATGTAATTGATTGTTTTAGATATGTTGCCTTAGTTGAAATTAAACTAGAGTTGCAAAAATACAAGATACTGATGTTTTATATACGATTATTTTGTTTGGTAGGAATATCTTCACGCGTGAAAATTTTATAGAAGATTATTTAGTTTTTTAAGAATATCTTCACCCGTGAATTTTTTTTTATCGAGGATTGATGTTTTGGTCTTAGTCGTGTTCGATTTAAGTTTTGTAGGAATATCTTCACGGGTGAAGATATTATAGAAGATTATTTTAGTTTTTTAAGAATATCTCCACCAGTGAAACTTTTTATCAAGGATTGATATTTTGGTCTTAGTTGCGTTCAATTTAAGTTTTTTAGTAATTTCTTCACGGGTGAAGATATTATAGAAAAGATTATTTTACTTTTTTAAGAATATCTTCACCCGTGAATTTTTTTATTGAGGATTGATGTTTTGGTCTTAGTCGCGTTTGATTTAAGTTTATTAGGAATATCTTCATGAATGAAGATATTATAGAAGATTATTTTAGTTTTTCAAGAATTTCTTCATCCGTGAATTATTTTTTTATCTAGGATTGATGCTTTGTAGAGGTTGTTGTCACTTGGCTAATAGAGTAATACAAGCATCGCATATATGCTCAGCGAATACGTATAGCCTATAAGATTAGCCTAAGCATACCAATTTATAGATATATCACCAGCAAGCAAAGATTTTTCTGTCAAATGTTCATGTACCTAAAGAAGGCCAGTCATTTATAAACGAAGTACCCTGATGATAATCTATCCTTGCATTATGAAACATCTAATTCTAAGAATTCAATCTGTGTAGTATACGTATAGCTTATGTCATTGTCTATGTTCTGCTGTGGCATTGCTACTTTTACTCTTTTCTGAGTCTAGAATTTTGTCTCTTTTAGGAGACTAGGCTATGATTGGCATTTAGTTAAACATCTTAATGAAATTCTCGTATTTTAGAAATAAAGTTCATGAAATTGTTGGTGCAGCCTAATATTTGCATAAACGCTCGGGATATATGTTACCATCTCTGGTAGATGATCATTTAAATAGCCGCAATGTTTCTTCATTTGAGGAACCTGTTTTTAACAGTGGCTTGAAGGTAAGATACTTTCTGTTAATTCGTTCAGTCGGGCAAAAATTAATTGTTCATTTATATTGGAACAAACTAATTCTATTAGTGTAACTAAGTTTCTTCTTGTATCATATCAAGATGTCCAAATACCTAATTTATTGGAATGAATTATAACAATTTGTTTCTTTGTCATTGTTCAGGATGTGGCCTATACTACAGTAGCTTCCGTTGATCACAAGGACGGAATAGTTGGAAGGTCTTGTAATTCAGGTTCAGGTCCAGATAAAGATGTAGATGTGAACTCAGTTACAGAAAGGCAAATGCTAAATTTGTGTTATGAGATGTCTTATGTATGTGTCAATACAAGTAATCATGCTAACGATAAAGGTTCAGATGTAGTGTCTATTAGTGGAGTGGTCATAGCAAATTATACAGTGAGCCTTTTAGAGAAGCTTCTATATCAAGTTCGGGAGAAGAAGCTAGTCTATCGCTAAAGACATTAACATCACAAAAGAACAATCTGGTTTGGGGTTAGATTTACACACTCTAAGTCAGAAAGCTTCTGTATATCCTTCCGTTCCTGGTGAATATTAAGAACGACAGTGATCATCCTTAGAGTCTCATAGTCAGAATGGTTATAGTGCAGACCACAATGATATATATAATTATGCACTTGCAGCCTCTAAAAAGTCTGCATGTACAAATTTTATATCGAGTGATACATTTCAAAGTTTGGCCATCTCATATAGGATGTGTAGGAGCTCTAAATCATTTTATAATGAAGAGATAGTAGAGCACCAGAGGCAACTTGATGGTGGTAGTCCTATCAATGATAACGAACATTCTACTACGGTTAAAAGCAGTAAAATATCAAATATATTGTCCATGGATTTTGATGGGTGTGATGATGATTCAGTTTTGCCTCAAACTGTAGTTGGTCTGTATGAAGGGAACAATGAGTGGGGTGGTCCTTTCTGGAACTCACAAAATAGTGTTTGCTCAAGATTTTTGTTTGCAAATGAACATAGTCATGATAATCAAGAGTTTGATAAGTTTTCCATGTTCCAAGATTTTAGGGAGAACTAGGAGTGTATATATAAGCCACAATATCAAGGTATGTCTACCACCATACACCCATGTATATTACACACTTGCACATCTTTATTTAGAAATCTAAGCTTCTGCAGGTCCTTATAGGATCAATATTTTGCTACTGGATGATAATTTTAATTTCATACTGGACTATTGGTGCCTGGGTTAACAAGTCACTGTCGGTTTCCAGCTATTATTACTCTTTTGAGTCATTTAGCATTGTGGCCGGATAAGAATTTATTGTTCTTGATACTAGACAGTAACTTATATAAGAACACACACTTCATGATCATTATCTATGTCTAGAGTTCTAATTTGGTGTAGATATGTATTTTCATGTATATAGTTAAGAGTCCTTTCTAAATCGTTGTCTTCCGTATGACAGCATCCAGAGCTCAGAACGTAAGACCGCCCAGATTTTCAAAACCCCCTCACGGGTTTCCCTCAGGCACTAGAACTGAACAGCTTGTATCCGCCAGCTCAGGTAGGTGATATCATTCCCCTTAACACTAATGATTATCCTTTCTTTTAGTCATAAACATTATTTGTATTAATAGTGTACTCGTTGTTACAATTCTTTCATGAAGTTATATGAACAATTCTTTGTCAAACAGTCATTATCGTATGCCTAATAGAGATAAAAAAAAACGATTTATGCAGTTTCTCATCTCATTTGATCGATTACTTTACTAGACAAGTATGATATTTTTCTGATCCGTAGAAGACGTGCATACAAAATACAAGAATCTAATATCCGCCTTGGAAAAAGGTTTAGCGGCGTTACTGGTCCTGTTAGTAATATAGGTCTCTCGTGTCATTGATTTCGTCGACTGTGTAATCCTATCTCAACCATTTTAAAGCTGACACTTGGCATAGGTATGTGCTGCCATGTGTCACAGTTACTTAAGAAGTTAGAAATTTTGTATACTTAGAAGTTCGGTCGATGTTTCAGTTAGTCGCTCTATAAGTCTTGACTCGTTCGACCCGTATGACCCGTAACTCGTTTTGACCCGTGACCCGAACTGCATGTTTTGCCACGTCTAACATAATTACATAATAATGCCAATGAAACCTGAAACTGTTGATGTTGCATGGTTCTGTTTACTTCGAAATCCTATCATCTGTCATTTCCCAAACTGTTATACAGATGGTATTTTCCATGAATCTGGGAATCATGGTTTCAAGGACATACAGATGGAGAATACTATGATCTTTGCGTGGAAGAACGTCTCAATGCTCTTGTTGCTCTAAACTAGCGTTGCCAATGAAGAAACATTATCTGCCTAGTTTGAGGTAATTTTGAATATAAATTTTGAACTTTCATGAAAACAAATTTTTTTCTTTTGAGTTTACCATGTTACCCGGATGCCTCTTCTACAGGACCAGTTGGATGCTACAACTGCAGTTAGAAAGCAAATGTAGGCAGAAGCACAACTCGATAAAAGATGTCTAATAGAAGAATTTATATCCAAATTTCAAGATTCTTCTCCCATGTCCGCCACAGAAGGCAGCTAAAGCCCAGTGATAACTGTAACTGAGGGTCAAGATGGTTATGTCGTGGGTCAGACTGTGGGTCAAATCAATAGCAATGGATTTAATACAGCTGAAAGATCACGGTTGCAATTAAAAGCATTCATTGGTTGCAAATCAGCAAAGATGTATGTGTATGGTTCTTTTCCATTAGGACATAATCGAAGACCTAATCAATATTGGCAATTTGTTGCATCTACTTCTTCACATAAACCCAGGTCTGGCAGGAAATTCGTTGAGCTACAAAGTGGTGGCTGAGAGGCTAATCTGTTATGTGATTGTACAACTACCAGCTGCAACAAGTTCTATTATGTATTTTAGGCAGCTCCGTAATATCTATGATTCTTAATTAGTATCGATTATTATTTAGTGATATATAATTTTGGTAATTTTCTGATTCAAATTTTTTACATGGTTTCCTATATTTAATATAAGACTTAAACCTCACTTTTTGGTCCTACGCAGCCACCAGGAGCAGCAGTTCACAACATGTGATTCAGCTCGCACTTTTTATGCTTGTTGCATTATATCTTTTGGATATAGGCAGTTAAGCAAAGTAAAAGACGAACATGCTGAAGCAAATATTCCATTTGTACGGCCTTCTGAAACTAGGTATAACCTTTCTTCAAATGGTTGTCTTTCATTGTTTTTTTTAATTTTTGTTTTGAATTTCATTGGCTATATCTGTTTGTAATCATAAGAAAATTTGTTTTAAAAAATGATCTTATGTGTATTAGGAAGCAAGAATTGGTAGTACTACTAAAATTAAAAGTTTTGAAAGCTAATACAAGCACCCCTTTTTAGCTTTCTTTATGTGTATTAGGAAGTAAAAATTGGCATTTATTTGAAAACATAATTTTCTAATATTTGCAAAAACGTTTCAGATATTGATGTGCATGTTTCAAAATAATTACTGGGTCAACCAAACCCGAATCATACAAAAAAGTATCCATATTGACCTGTTACTTAGCCCTCCTAAACAAATCAATGTGTTAACATGATTGTATAGTTCGATATATGTGATTAATAGAATAATACGTGTAGGTTTTTGTATTTAAATATGCTTATGCTTATATGTACTTCAATAAGGATGCCCTCGCCTGCCAATTACACTTGAAAGGAACCCTATGCATTATGCATACAAGATTAGTGTTATATGAGTGTTATATATAATATTTTGTTACAATCTCAAGTTAGTACATATGAACAGAGCCAACTAAAGCTTATGCGCTGTATTGGCCACATGAATTTAAGGCCTTTATGAGCCTGGTTATGCACCTCTATATGCGCCTATGCCCATGAGTCAAGCCAATACAAGCATATATTTATAAATGCCAACCAATTAGTCCTAAATCTATCTGCAAGGTATATAAAAGCCTTTAAGAATAGACATAAACTAAAGGAATCTGAATTATGGATTATGTCTAAAAGCTCTATAGCAACCTATAAAAAAAGCTATAAAATAAAGGATTGTTTATAGTCGTGCATGTCAGTTATTGACGATCATGGCTTCAGTGTTATTGTTTTTTTTAATGTTGAAGGTAGGAACACAAACTATTAGTCTTTTATCCTATACATTTCTATGCAGAACTGGACTAGATGATATGATTGTCCCATTTGACACCCGTTCAACCCATTTGACAGTCTCTTGGTAGCTAAAAATTTTATTTCGACCTATTTTAGATAAAAACACAACCTAATGCATACCATGTGTAACTGAATGACTTAGATTGTCACCACTAATACAGTTGACCGATATAACCTGTTTGCATTTATGTGTTTACTTGTTTTATGCAGTATTTGAAAGATCAAAGGATTCCCCCTATGACATATATACCCCTTACACGGTTAGAGTAAATCCAATCACAGGCGCAACTACAATTTGATGAGATGCGATATCCTTGTAAGCTTCATTGTTTGTTATTTTATTATATATGCAATTCACAGGTCTTGCTCAATCATGACAGTAATTACAGTTTTGACCCGGTATTGGATAAGGCTATTCTATTTGTTGTTGGAAATACTTTAGTCTTGATAATCTTGAAGAGGCTAAGATTGTCATTAGGAAAAATGCATGGTGTACAAGTTAATATGATGAATCAATGATGGGTACTATGGAATGAAGAAGCCTTGTTAATCGCAATTTTTTTTGTTAGCTATGAGATAGACCTCTATTTGATGTTAATTTGGGTGCGCCAAAACTAGAAACTCGATATTTTTTGT
>BQNB010183442.1:0-11389 GCA_026074375.1 Tanacetum coccineum | reverse complement strand
TAATAAAGGAAATTTTTAAAAGTCTCATTAACTCTCTTCAATTGTAGTTTCAAAACAAAGACTCATTCAAGATAAAACTCATCTAAGCACGAAAATTAAATGCCGCGATTGATATTCTTCCTAAAATAACCCATTTGTACAATACTCTAATGCACCATCTAATAAACTACATGCATGAATCGGCACATTAATGTTTATTGAAAACTATTTTAGCACAATTGTAACCTAAACATGGAATGTTTGAAAAATCTCATTAATATGCAGCTTAATAAATCTTCCAATGTACGTTTTAAACAAAGGCTTGAAAAGACCCATTCAAAGTAATAATATGTCATAAAACATTCTTCCTCTACATGCTAATAATATGTCATGAAATTTGATTCAAAATCAATACTATTAAATGTAAAAAAAGACAATACATACCCGTTGATTATTAAATAGTTAGAAACCAAATTGTTTATCGTATCATTAACACCACTTTTATTTGAAAAAAAATAGTGAAAAGGATGAAAAAAAACACATTTTTGAGTTTTCATTATGGACGGAAGAAAATGATAGGGTAGAAAACTATGCCAAAATTTCTTTGCAAATTTAGATGCTTTAAAGATAATATTATATCAAAGCTTTTTTGTTATATATTTTTTGACGAACGGTGAGGTACATGCAATATAAAAGAAAGATTATTAACTTATCTTAAACCATGTGCAGTGCAAAGTGATTCGTATTTGTTACTACGACATTTTTGTGATGAACATAGTGGACCCAAAGAAAAACAAAAACAAAAACAAATAAACTTTTACAAAAGAGAAAAGAAAGAATTCTACCCAAAGCTTGACATCCTAAGTGAGAAGCAAAAAATGACGTGAAAGGGGCAACACAAAGCCACAGCCCCTTAGCCCACAAAAACACATAAGGAAACAGAAAAAAAAGAACCAAATACCCAAATATCAGATGCAAATTGGAGTGAACAAAACACCATTAGACAAGCTCATACAGCAGATCCAAAATACCACCAAAGCAAAAGAAATCAACTGAACCGAAACGCAAGACGGCTGAAGAGAACCCAAATAAACATTTAAACCAAAATGCCAAAGGGACAAACCCAGATCAATCGTTAGCGAAGACGTCAAAAGGCCTAGTAATCCATTTGTCCCAAGACCCCGATCCATGAGGATATCGGGCTGAAATCCACGTCTTAGACAGACCATATTGGAACAACCAACCATATAGTATTCTGGACCATATTTGGACAAGTAGTTTGGAATAATACCCATGCGATACGGAATAAGGTTAACTTGTCTTCTATGATGAGCTTTCACAAAACGAGGGTGGGATATCAACGATTTCCATGACTTACACACGCTCTTGCATATAATGAGATCCTCCGCATCTAATCTTACGAGTATTTGCTCACATATATCATCATGAAAAAATTCTCCCATTCAAACTAACAAATAGCTATGGGTGCTCTGAAATATATACTAATGAATTTCAAAACCTAGTACCTGCAACGAACACATAAAAAAACATCACATATTAAAACTTATAGGATATTTGGCCAAGCTTACTGGAAAAAAAACTTTTTTCACACCTTTCTAAAAGCCTATAAAAAGCTAATAAGCTAAAATAATTTTTCCAATAGCTAAAACAATATTAACATGAAAAGTAACCAATTATTACCTTGAAATATCTTTGTCGAATTAAAGTAACTATTTGATTATTGTCCCGAAGTAACTTGATTGTGGATGACGGGATATAACATAATTGCCTCATATTAGCATCAAACCATAGCATCTTTTCAATTTTTAAATAAAAGAAAAATATAACTCCATTTAAACGGATTTTCAAGATTATCTAAAAAACCATTCCCTTCTCTAGAAATTTAGAAACGGAAAAACAGGAAAAAATTTCACCAACTAAACGGCCCCTAAGTTTTACTATTTTATTTTCCGTTTTAAAACAATTTTTAACCGTATTGGCTTTGCAATCCAAAAAGGGCTAGCCGCGCAGCTTGTTGCCCGCTTGCCTTCCACCACTATGTAAATCCATTTATATAATTGTAAAAGGATTTTGTTTCCATGATCAAATGTACATAGGAATCTGTGCGTAATAGTCTGACGTGTGAAATGCAAATACCAAGTGAAAAAGAATTAGATTTAATATAAAAGTAAGTAAACATTTTTATTTAGAAACATAACAAAAGAAGTAAACTTAAAATGATGAAGTTTTTTATAAACAAACTATGAACCAACAAAATGAAAACTAGTGATTTTTCCAAGATTAAAGAAACCATGACAAGGTGGCTAGATACCTGTTCAGTAATAAAGAATAAAACTGATAAAAACAATTAACTAAAAGGGTTAATTCTTGAAATGCCATAAGATTGGAGGTCATTTGCTTCAAACAAAAAACAATCGCAAAATGCCCTATGCGACCTATGCGACTTATGCAACTTACGCAACATATGAAAAAAAAATAGGGTTTTTCCAAAATGCCCCAGGCGACTTATGCAACTTATGCGACATCTGACAAATTTATCAAAATAACCTTATCTCTCAATGATTAGATGTATTTTTTTGTTTATAATAGATAAACATAAACTAATAATGGTCAAACAAAAATTTATAAAAAAGTTTACTAATTTTAAATAAAAAGAAAAAAGAAAAGAAAACCTATAATGAAAAAATGTAAAAACGAATAAAAATGCTGGCTCCTCCTTTCATATCTATTGTCTTGTAGGTTTTATAACAACACAAACAAGACATGTGCTTGTTCTCAAAATGGGCCAAATGGCCTAGTATTGAACTTTTGTTGGAGGAGTCAGCTTGGGCTCAGTTACTTGGTTTTTCGTCGCGCTTTTTCTTTGTACCTTTTTTCGAGTCTCAATAATTTTCAATAAATGCTCGAAATCCATACTTTTACTCAAACAAGTGGGATACCGGCCCACACTATTTTTGCAGGCGAGCGTGTTTATTCCTAATGCGTGTTTATTAGGTTTTAACCTCAGCTGAAAAACGAATGGGTATTGTCTTGAGAACGGGCTTTGTTGTATGAGCTATTTAGTTCTTTAGTTGTATAGGAGATATAATTAGCACTGATGGTATTTGAAGATTGATATGAAAGAGCAAATAAACGTGTGGTTTCTGAGGGAGGTTGCATCTGAAGATTGTTTTGCGGAGAACCTACGTGATCAATGTTCTCAAGTTAGGGCTAATATGGAGAAATGCGATGTTACTTAGTTGGAAAGGCTTAGAGGGCGTGGGGCTACATTGGATTGTTTGGATCGTTTGAGACTAATGCAAAATGTAGAGAAGCGGAGGATGTTGTTGGAGGCTCGAGTTGGGACTCATGAAAGGGAGCTTGTTTGGCCTTATGAATTTGAATGGTGTTTTATCGGTATGTCTTAGGTTTTAGAGTGTAGGTTGGATGATTTATTGTAGTAATAGAGTTTTGCTGTTGTGTCTTAGGTTTTAAGGGGGTTTGTATAGGTCGTTTGTCGTCGTGTTTGTTTTTTGTATGCTATTGTGTCTTAGGTTTAGGGTTAATGTGAAGTCGTGTTTTATGTCTCTGTTTTTAGGTGCAGTGTCTTAGTTATGAAACTCGTTTTGCTTATGCTTTATGTTGTGTGGTTTGTTGTTCAGTGCAATATGCCAAATATAAAATTACTTGTACTTTGGTTTAGCAAAATTAGTGCTTGACGCACTATAGTGGCAAGCAGTCGCGCTCCCCTATTAGTTAAGATATTTGTTCTTACAGGGTAGCTTACATACATTAGGATATTGTTATATGAAAACTATTACATGTCATTCGTCTCGTCTCGTTGCCTTGGTTTTTTTGTCTGGAAGCTTGTCTTCTTGAATAAGTTACAACCCTTTTATACTCAGATTTCTTTCTTATGTTCATTCGCATTTGGCATTCGTTGACGACAGCGGTCATATTACACTTTATGTTATATTGCATAAAACAGTACCTTGTGTTTGTCTCGGTTTAAAAACAAAAATGGTCCCTAGGCCTTTTTTTCTCCCCAATCCATCCCCACTTATAGGTTTTGAACCCGTATCGTTTGGGTCACTGACCAAAAAACTTCCTGTGTAGTTTCGTACACCATTTAATTACCACTTAGATGTTGGGAATGACATAAATACCCTCCGTAAAGACGTAAACAAAAACAAAATAGAACAACAACATAAAAATACAGATAGGAAACAACGCGAACACAAAGTATAAAAACACATGGAATAACAGTAAAACAAACGTATGAAAACACCAAAAAATGGACAAAAATATGTAAAACTTCACAAAACACATAAAATAACGTAATGAAAACGTAAAAATTTCAAAGTTAAAAACGGATGAAAACATAAAACGTTCAAAAGTTAAAAAATACTTACTAAATATTACAAATAACGTATGAAAACATGACCAAACTACAGACAAAAGACTAGAAAAATGTGAAAAACAGTTTAAAAATAGAAAAGACGTGAAAACCCCTCGTTTAAACATAAAAGGAAGCATATAAAGAAGCTAAATATTACAGGGTATTTTAATGTCATTTCCATCATCTAAACCAGTGATAACTGCGAACTAACCGAATTAGTGGTGCAATGACCAAGCCCAACACTAGTAAAAACTATAAGGAGAGGATCTGGGGAAAAAAAGATTATGAACCATTTTCAATTAACCCGACAAAACACAGGGACAATTTATGCAATTAACTAAGTAATATGACCGATGTCTGCATCTATCATCTCAAACGTTTGTTTTAGGCCAGCTATCTCTTCTTCTGAAATATTCCGCCGTAACCTGCATCAAAGCGTGTAATTAGAGAAAAAGAAAAAAAATAGGAGGTTCATAAAACTAACTTGTAACAAAGTATAAAAGCAGCCATATCATAACGCGAAGAGAACAGCTCAGCTTTGCGTTTTTGATGTAGAGAAGATATGTCAACAGTCTGATAGAAAAAAAGTTAACTTTTTAAGTTATCATTGTGATTAAATACCACGTAATCTCAAATAAAAAGAAGCAAAAAAAGCATGACAAACGATACCTTTGGGATACTGCGTGTTTGTGTTCTCCCCATACCTCGATCACAAGCGGAATTGGTTATGTTGTTGTTGTTGCTTGATTGAGATAGTTCTCCTGCTGTGAACACAATAAAACGGTAATTTAGATGCAGTTTATCTAAGGTCAAAAGACGCCAATAAAATTCACCAATCAATCTTTGCAACGAACCAGGCTTTTATATTAACTGTCTTTTCAATCATAATTGACAAGCTAACTAATTATAAATTGAAAAAATCTAAGCAACCCAACCAAGTCAAACAAAGAAAAAGAAAGAACTGACCTTCAATTAGGCATATGTGGAATGTGCAGCAGGCATTGGATTATTGGCCATTGAATCATCAATCCCGAGTTCTTGCAGATATTCACAAGACTTTGAAGATGCACCCATCAGGCTAATGTCAAACGTCTTAGAAACCTAGAAAATATATATACGTAAATAAAAATTATAAAGAATGAAATTCAAGTGAATGAAATGAGACAACAACTAAAGTACCTTAGCAGATAAACAAGAATGAAATTCTTTGATTAGATCGTCTACTGAATGGCCCTCAGGGTCTTTACTTGTGGCTTCAAATTCCTGGCACCCACACTGCAATTGAACATTTATTGACTCTGCTTTTGACCCCTTTGCTGAAACCCCTCTCTTAAAATACAAAAATGAAAAAAACTGAATATTTATTTCACAAATAGGAAAAAACAAAGTATAGATCGCCTATCATACCGGAAGATATAGCTTCTCTGCTTTCTGCTTCTTGATCCGTATCCAATCAGACATCCGTGATGCTTGAAGTTGCGTTATCACTTTGGTCCACTTCCGGTAGCTCTGTTTTGTCATGATACTTCTTGGAATTAGCACCATGTGAATTCAATCGTTCAAGAACAATTGCCAACGCGAGTCCATGAATATCTCTTACATTTTTCTTGACCTATATAGCGAATGAAAACATAAGTTTTCATACTACTGAAAAATATATAATAAACACAAACTAGTTGGGGTTTTACCTACCATCTTGTGGTCCACAGACCTCCTAACAATATCTCCAAA
Organism: Tanacetum coccineum; assembly: GCA_026074375.1. Classification (NCBI taxonomy): domain Eukaryota; kingdom Viridiplantae; phylum Streptophyta; class Magnoliopsida; order Asterales; family Asteraceae; genus Tanacetum; species Tanacetum coccineum. The sequence continues at coordinate 5,280 of BQNB010183442.1, read as the reverse complement.
GAACCCCCGGACCCGCAGGAAGAAGCAAAAACAAAATAAAAAATAATGGCTTATCATCATGAAGTTTAAAAGTAAGAAGTGCCTTCAGCCCAGGTGCATCTTCATCATCCATTGTCCTGTTTGTGAGAAAATTTTGATGAGCAACTTTGAAGGTACGACCTGCACTGCGCCGAGGTTCATCCACTGTTGTGAGCACATGGCAAATCTTGGTAACGAGCCTGGATAAAAAGTCAGCCATCGGAAATTTATTTATTTAGGGTTTTCTATATTTTTAGTGTTGTTTTGTATTCATAAGACTTTTTATACACGAATTTGGTTTGGTATTCATATATTTTAATTGGAATGCCTTTGTAGAATTTATTTTAATTTTGTTTAGAATCTTTTTTTCGTTTTTTTATCTATAATTGAGTTTTCTGTTATTTGTTTATTTGTTGCCAGGGATAAAGATTTGATCCACTAATTGAGTACGCTTCATTCATCAATAATCAGTTAGGTACGCCGTTTTCGATAATTTATTTTAAAATGTGATTGTGCGCTAACCGAGTTTAGGACGTGCGCGTTACAAACTTATATGCTAGGACCCTCCTCCTATACACATATGTTAGTATTACCAATTCTACGAAGTGCTTGAATGAATCAAATTAATGACACTTCGGACAAAAAAAACAGTTGCGATGTCAAAAGCAATATATATTGACATTAGATAGTTACTAGGGTTAAATAGCTATAAACTATGCCATTTAAAAAGTGACGAGAAGAAGCTTTTATTTTCCCACTTTTATTTAACTGTTTTAGTAACTCTTCACAGCATATTTGGCACCATCGACTTATATATCCCTTCAATTGTTTGCCAAAACCGTTTGTGGTGTTTTTGCTAATTGTTTTACCACCTTTTGTTTCTTATTGACTCATGAGCATACGTTTATAGTGAGTACCACCAGGTTATCCCAAAGCAATCTATTTTAAATGGTTCAACAAAGCTAAAAGGAGAAGTTGCACAGATGCTACTTCAATATAATAGAGACCTATATTGACAGTTTGGGTGAAGTATTTGAGAGGAGTTGAAGCTTATTTTCAGAATATATCAAAATGGATTACAAAGCATGGAATGATATAGTTCATTCCTCTGAACGATGCAGTTTTGATAATTTTGATAGTATATATGGTAATTGTAACTTAATAAAGGAAATTTTTAAAAGTCTCATTAACTCTCTTCAATTGTAATTTCAAAACAAAGACTCATTCAAACTAAAACTCATCTAAGCACGAAAATTAAATGCCGCGATTGATATTATTCCTAAAATAACCCATTTGTACAATACTCTAATGCACCATCTAATAAACTACATGCATGAATCGGCACATTAATGTTTATTGAAAACTATTTTAGCACAATTGTAACCTAAACATGGAATGTTTGAAAAATCTCATTAATATGCAGCTTAAGAAATCTTCCAATGTACGTTTTAAACAAAGGCTAGAAAAGACCCATTCAAAGTAATAATATGTCATAAAACATTTCATCATCTACAATCTAATAATATGTAATTAAAATTCCGATTCAAATCAATATTATTAAATGTAAAAAAAGAACATCATCCCGTATTTGATTATTAAATAGTTAGAAACCAAATTGTTTATCGTATCATTAACACCCCTTTTATTTAAAAAAAAAATAGTGAAGAAGGAAGAAATAAACACACATATTTGAGTTTTATTCATTATACTCAAGAACATGATAGGGAGTAGAAAACCTTGCCAAAAATTTCTTTGCAATTTATGATGCTTTAAAGCGATAATATTAATTTCAAAGCTTTTTTATTATATTTTATTTTTTCTAATAGAAAACCACAACTCATAATCAGGATTTCCTTCCCTCCTCTTCTCTAATTATTAATGTTCACATTTCTCTTCTTTTAGTTTTAAACCTCCGAAACCAGTGGTACGCCAAACGATAAGGGTAAAGTGATATCATATGGATTATAACATTTTTTGACGAACGGTGAGGTACATGCAATGTAAAAGAAAGATTATTAACTTATCTTAAACCATGTGCAGTGCAAAGTGATTCGTATTTGTTACTACGACATTTTTGTGATGAACATAGTGGACCCAAAGAAAAACAAAAACAAATAAACTTTTACAAAAGAGAAAACAGAAAATGATGTGAAAGGGGCAACACAAAGCCATAGCCCCTTAGCTCACAAAAACACATAAGGAAATAGAACCAAATACCCATATCTGATGCAAATGGGGTGACAGAAACACCATTAGACAAGCTCATGGCTGCAGATCCAAAATACCACCAAAGCAAAAGAAATCAACTGAACCGAAACGCCAAGACGCTGAAGAACCAAATAAACATTTAAACCAAAATGCCAAAGGGACAAACCCAGATCAATCGTTAGCGAAGACGTCAAAAGGCCTAGTATTCCATTTGTCCCAAGACCCCCGATCCCATGAGGAATACGGGCTGAAATCTCACGATTAGACAGCCATATCGAACAGCCAACCCATATAGTATCCTGGAACCATATTTGGACAAGTAGTTTGGAAAATACCCATAGGCGCGTTAACGGGATAAGTATAACTTGATCTTCTATGATGAGCTTATCACAAAACAAGGGTGGAGATATCAAACAGATTTTCCAAGACTACACACGCTCTCTTGCATATAATGAGATCCCCGCATCTAACTTACGAGTATTTGCTCAACATATATCATCAATGACAAAATTTCTCCCATCAAACTAACAAATAGCTATGGAGTCTTGACAATTATATACTATGTTTTAAAAACTAGTACCTCAACGAACAATTAAAACATCACATATTTAAACTTATAGGATATTTTTGGCCAAAGCTTACTGCGGAAAAAAAAACCTTTTTTCACACCTTTCTAAAAGCCTAATAAAAAGCTAATAACAACAAAATAAATAACTTTCTTCTCTCCAATACCTAAAACCAATATTAACATGAAAAGTAACCCATTATTACCTTTGAAATATCTTTGTCAATGAAGTAACTACTTTCATTGATTGTCCCGAAGTAACTTGATTTGAGGATGAGCGGGATATAACAATAATCCTCCTCATATTAGCATCAAACCATAGCATCTTTTCAATTTTTAAATAAAAGAAAAATATAACTCCATTTAAACGGATTTTCAAGATTATCTAAAAAACCATTCCCTTCTCTAGAAATTTAGAAACGGAAAAACAAGAAAAAATTTCACCAACTAAACGGCCCCTAAGTTTTACTATTTTATTTTCCGTTTTAAAACAATTTTTAACCGTATTGGCTTTGCAATCCAAAAAGGGCTAGCCGCGCAGCTTGTTGCCCGCTTGCCTTCCACCACTATGTAAATCCATTTATATAATTGTAAAAGGATTTTGTTTCCATGATCAAATGTACATAGGAATCTGTGCGTAATAGTCTGACGTGTGAAATTCAAATACCAAGTGAAAAAGAATTAGATTTAATATAAAGAAGTAAACTTTTTTTTTGAACTAAAAAAAGAAGTAAACTTAAATGATGATTTTTTATAAACAAACTTTATGAACCAACAAAATGAAACTAGTGATTTTTCAAAGATTAAAGACTTGACAAGGTGATAAATACGTGCTAGTAATAGAGATTAAAAAGATAAAAACAATTAAGTAAAAGGGTTAATTCTTGAAATGCAATAAGATTGGAGGTCATTTGCTTCAAACAAAAAAAATCGCAAAATGCCCTATGCGACCTATGCGACTTATGCAACTTACGCAACCTATTACAAAAAAACAGGGTTTTTCAAAAATGCCCCAGGCGACTTATGCAACTTATGCGACATCTGAAAAATTTATCAAAATAACCTTATCTCTCAATGATTAGATGTACTTTTTAGTTTATAATAGATAAACATAAACTAATAATGGTCAAACAAAAATTTATAACAAAGTTTACTAATTTTAAATAAAAAGAAAAAAGAAAAGAAAACCTAATAATGAAAAAATGTAAAAACGAATAAAAATGCTAGCTCCTCCTTTCATATCTATTGTCTTGTAGGTTTTATAACAACACAAACAAGACATGTGCTTGTTCTCAAAATGGGCCAAATGGATTAGTATTGAACTTTTGTTGGAGGAGTCAGCTTGGGCTCAGTTACTTGGTTTTTCGTCGCGCTTTTTCTTTGTACCTTTTTTCGAGTCTAAATAATTTTCAATAAATGCTCGAAATCCATACTTTTACTCAAACAAGTGGGATACCGGCCCACGCGTTGCGGCGAGCGTGTTTTTCCTAATGTGTTTATTATGTGTTTTAACCTCAGCTGAAAAACGAATAGGTATTGTCTTGAGAACGGGCTTTGTTGTATGAGCTATTTAGTTCTTTAGTTGTATAGGAGATATAATTAGCACTGATGGTATTTGAAGATTGATATGACAGAGCAAATAAACGTGTGGTTTCTGAGGGAGGTTGCATCTGAAGATTGTTTTGCGGAGGACCTACGTGATCAATGTTCTCAAGTTAGGGCTAATATGGAGAAGATGATGTTAGAGTTGGAAAGGCTTAGAGGGTGTGGGGCTACATTGGATTGTTTGGATCATTTGAGACTGATGCAAAATGCAGAGAAGCGGAGGATGTTGTTGGAGGCTCGAGTTGGGACTCATGAAAGGGAGCTTGTTTGGCCTTATGGATTTGAATGGTGTTTTATCGGTATGTCTTAGGTTTTAGAGTGTAGGTTGGATGATTAGTTTAAGTAATAGTGTTTTACTATTGTGTCTTAGGTTTAGGGTTAATGTGAAGTCGTGTTTTATGTCTCTGTTTTTAGGTTCAGTGTCTCAGTTATGAAACTCGTTTTGCTTATGCTATATGTTGTGTGGTTTGTTGTTTAGTGCAATATGCCAAATATAAAATTACTTGTACTTTGGTTTAGCAAAATTAGTGCTTGACGCACTATAGTGGCAAGCAGTCGCGCTCCCCTATTAGTTAAGATATTTGTTCTTACAGGGTAGCTTACATACATTAGGATACTGTTATATGAAAACTATTACATGTCATTTGTCTCGTCTTGTTGCCTTGAAGCTTGTCTTCTTAGAATAGTTCCCTTTTTACTGATTTCTTCTTATGTTCATTGGCATTTGCATCGCCTTCTGGAATTGGGTGTACAGACGACAGCGGTCATATTAGTTTAGTTAATTGCATAAATCGTCCTTGTTGTTTGTCGGTTTAACAAAAATGGTCCCTAGCCTTTTTTTCCCGAATTCTCTCCTTATGGTTTTGACCTGTATCGGTTTGGTT
>BQNB010183439.1:2249-12403 GCA_026074375.1 Tanacetum coccineum | reverse complement strand
ATTACTTGATTTATATAAACCAAACACGTTCCAATAGTTTCTGATAACCCAAACGCACCCTTATGGTGAAACTGCTAACCCAAACACACCCTGATACGTTTTATGCTCACCCAAACGCTCCCTAGACGGTTTTCTACTCACCCAAACGCACTCTATGTTGTTTCCTGCTCACCCAAACACACCCTATGTTGTTTCCAGCTCAACCAAACGCACCCTATGTTGTTTCCTGCTCAACCAAACGCACCCTTAGTGCGAAACTGCTAAACCAAACACACCCTATGTTGCTTATGTTAAGCCAAACGCGCCCTTGTGGCGATTCTGCCAAACCAAACACACCCTTATTGGTTTTCCGTTAAACCATACGCACACTTGGTGCTCTCTACTAAACCAAACGCACCTTACATTGCTTCCTATCAAACCAAACGCACCCTTGGTGGTAAGACAACACCAAACGCACCCTTTTGGGGTGACTGTTACAGCCAAACGCACCCTTGTGTGGTGTCATCACAAAACCACACGCACCTAAACGTTTTAAATAACCAAACGCACCCTATGCCTATTTTATTACAACCAAACGCACCATATGCCTATTTTATTACAACCAAACGCACCCTCAGTTATGGTGCTAGCTGATAAACCACAGAAACGAACCCACCCTTGTGGTGGCTCTTGCTGCCAAACGCACCTTTGGTGCTTAGTAATACAAAAACGCACCCTGTTGGGTGTATACAAACAAAACCAACGCACCCTTGGTGCTTATGAACACATTGAACGCACCCTTTGGTGCTTATGAAGACGAACCAGACGCGCCCTTGGTGGTGAGGGTGAGATAGAGGTGGGGATGGTGGCGTGACAGCGGGGTGGAGGTGGTGCGGCTGTGATTATGATGATGTTGTGGGGGTGATGGGTGGCGTCGTTGATGACGGCAGTGGGGTGGGGATGGCTCGGTGGTGATGTGACGAGTGGCATGGGGGTGGTACGAAGGTGGTGGTGGTCACGGTAGTGTTGGTTGTGGTGGCGGCAGCGGTGGTTAGTGGTGGAGATGGCGCGTGGCGACGAGTGAGGTAGTAGATCTGGTAGATCGGGGATGGATCTACACATTTGTATATTTTTTTGTGGCGGCCGGCGGCGGCGCCGATGGCCAGAAAAGTGGTCGGAGGTGAAGTTGAGGGGAGGAGTGTGTGTGTTATTTTCTAATGAAAATGAAATAAATATAATAACTTTTATATATATATTAAAAGTTATAAAGTAAAGTGGCAAGTCCAATATAGATGAGGGTTAATTTTATAAATATTTTCACATGGACCAAAAATGTAACTTTTGTAATATAATGGTTCGGGTCTCGTTTGGACTAGTTAATGAATGATTCATAACACGAAACTTGCGCCATTGCGTTTCAAATCATTTTCCTATAAAAATGAGTATTCATTTGATAGTATTTCATAAATATTTTTATAACACTTATAAAAATATTTGTTATTTATTTGGAAACCCGGTTATGCCTTATCCGAAAAAAATAAATTTTAACTCGAATATTCGCGTTATCAACAAACGCTTTTGAATAAAATGTTAAATGATTTTATTTAATATTTTTATTAAATAAATAGTGATAATTAAAAATAAATTTAATTATTTTTGTGTCGGTACGCGTTGTGTGCGCTGTTCAAAACTTTGCGAGGGTATTTTGATCATTTTTTGCTTGTTTTCGGGTCTCGGGCAAAAGTAAAAAGTTGTCCAGAATGTCGTTTTACATCAAATTGCAATAGAGTCCGAGTCGTGAAAACGTGATTTAGTGGGTCGTTTTTGATAAGTCAGCTTAGGAATAACATATATCTTTTTCGTTTTCAAGTCAAATATGTTAAAAATAACTTGCACATGAGAGATGTAATAATAAATATGATTTATTATTTAGAAAATTTTACCGGTCACGCGGTAATTGTTTTTATGAGGCAATAAAAGGTCAAAAGTCAAAAAGTCAAGTCGGACCAGAAAAGTCAAAGGGTAGCATAGTCATTTAAGATTCCAAAAATTGCCGGTTGTTACAAAGATCTTTAAGATTAAAGTTGTGGAAGACTTTAGTAACATGTACGTGAGCTTTCATCATGTCTTTATATTTTTCGATTGAGCATAAGCATGTGGATATGAATCTGACTCAGTTGGAACAAGGTCATAACTCCGTCGTCTTAACCTGCATTTAAATGTTAGGGATAAAAAACAAATATGGACGAATATGGCTTTGTCATTTGTCGGAGTTCGGTTGCAATAACCTCTTGTTCCCCGTTTTAATGTATAAATATTGTACATATGATCAGGTAGATTTAAAGAACCTCTTTGACAGGGTAGCTTGTTCTCATTAACAGAACATCTTAAAGCAAACAACACAATAAGAGTGAATCAGTTAGTTACTATCTTACTGATTGAGTCGTCAATTCATTTACTAGACCAAAATCGATATCCAGTTGACAAAAGCTTGATTCATATAGAATCTCGTAAGTCACCTACCACAGTGCTGTTTGATATTGACACTGGAAGGATTTCCATTCGTCATTGTGAATACTAAGGAGTATCACTCTGAATGTTCTGGAATAATCACAAGGATAATGCGTATGACTCTTTGTTATCACTTGTGTTCTAGACGTTGAACAACAACTTTTTATCATGAAATGTGTCCTAATGAGATGTATAGATTGATCGCTTGGCTCTAGACTTGATTTGTGCGTTTTGGTTTTAGCGATCAAAGGCTGGAGCAGACTGCCACCTTTTCAATATAAACTAACTGAGAGTGAGAAAGTCAATAGAATTCATGTGTATCTCCGTGAAAAATGAGACAAGTATCTTTTCTTGAATGGATGGGAAGGGTTGTGCAGTGCATCACTAGGTCCATGATATCTTGTCTTGAATATCAGAAATCATCTTTGTAATTCTGATAGCATATGTATTGACCCGGTTTTTACCTAAAGTTGTATGGAGGGATTCTTTCTTTAAAACCTTTATCCTTACATTTCTTTTTTATTCTTCAACCCCTTTAATGTTTACCAAGACGTCATTATTAACACCTTGTTGTGATTGTTCCAGTGTTAGCTCATGCCTTAGTCAACATTATTCACTTTTTCTCATTCTTCTCCAAATCATACCTAAGGACTGTTAATTCTAACTATGGAATGTCCTTTGGTAGATCTCTCTAGTTCTGGTGGGATCATAGGACTAATACCTAACCTAGCGACCTTATGACTTTAGAATCGTCGTGAATTAATAGGTTGTTGGGTATTTGATCGTAACCATAAAACCATTGAAAATCAATCAAAGTGTTTGATAAAATTATCAAATCGTTTGACACTTTGAAAGTTTCATCTTTCGGAAAAGTCCTCCTACACACGTGCATCGATAATCAAAAGTGTTTCTCACATGTGGGTAGAAGTGAAAAGCACTTTGAGTCTTTTTAGATCACTTATTATTTTCTAGATCACATTTTAATCACATTTCTCCCTTATTTTAAATACTAAGTCATTTAGTTTTTGAAATACTAAGTGATTAAAATTCTTGTTGGGTTTAGTTCCTGAGCCCTTTAGTCTTTCAATAGATTAAAAATATAAAACCCCATCAGTGTTACTCAAGCTGAAGTATTTTATTTTGAGTCGCTGATGTATCTTCAGCTTCAGCTATTCAAGTCCTTAGAAGTTTGGGAAGTATCTTCACTTCAATTTATACAGCGGTACAGAAACTAAAGAAGGCATTTCGAAAGAGCTTCAGTTTAGCTTGGTTGATAATTCCAAGCTGAGCGTAGTCTATCGCCTTAACAGAAGTTGAAATGAATTGTTTCACTTCTAGAAGGTTTACAAGGCGGGAAAAAAAATGCTTTATGTCAAAAGGAATAAAGCAATCTCCTTAGGAAACTAAGCAACGCATTCCTAGCTTTAAGAACTTATGATTATGATGTTAAAAATGTTGCAAAAAGTTCTAAAGTTTAAATCTCGAAATCAAGTTACGAAGTCTTAATAAGTTGTTGCTTTGAGTCATGATTCATTTTGAATTATGACTATGAGAATAAGTTGGCCTATGGTTAAATTAAAATGAGTACACACATTCAATCGTATATCCATGTTGGGAGTTGAAAATTCACAAGTCATAAGTATGAGGGCTTAACATATAAACTTATATCGACAATGATCTTGTTTAATTGCTTAGCTTGGAACTTGTGAAAAATCGAGGACGATGAATTTATCCGTAAGGACATCCGTAGATCACTCTACGGGCGCTTCTCATTCTATGATCCCAGTATTAATAAATAAAGAAAGTCAAACTTGTTAAAAAATGAGAAAATCCAAAAATATTAGTTGTAGTTAGTGTAAATTCAGAAAATGGTGAAAACGGGGCTTACATGTTTACTTCATAACATTGCGTGAGGACACACAATACCTTAGTTTGGGGGATTTGATAAGTGCTTAATTACACATATCTTTTACCTCTAAAAACGAGCTTAAATGACCAAAAACAGACAAAAACTGCCAAATATATGTTTGTTTTGCATTTGTATTGTGCAGGAAGTGGATATCAACAAAAAGACAGAAAACCAAGCCAAAATGACAAAACTGAGCATGGAATGGAAAAGACTGTGCAAAATCAAGGCCAAAGTCCAAAAATGCCAAAGTCAGAGTCAATACTGAAGAATCAGCAGTCAAACCGGAGCCGGAACTGAAGAATACTATTGGATGCAATCTTAACCCATCTGATGGGCCGGGAAAGCCCAATAGTATAACTATGAAGACTGTGAAGACCAAATGGGCCCTCAATCAATTTCAACAGCCCATTTGTGTGCAATTGACAAAGACTGTGAAGACTTTGAAGGCCCAATCCTAGCCCAGTTACAGCCAATCTCAGCCATTGTACACACAACACCCGCTTCATAACCTTATTGGGCTTGAAAAAGCCCAATAACCAAACCTGTACCTTATTGGACCCAATACCCAAGCCCAATAACCTTTTTACAAAACCTTAGGGACTAGAACTGTCATTTTTTAAAGTGTTTTATAAAAGAAAAATAATTTAAACTAAAAGAGGGACTGAAATTGCAATTTTCCAAAATCCCTTTTATTCTTTTAGTTATAAAACGCAGGGACCATTTTTGCAAATTGCCAAAACCTTCTTTGTTTTCTTTTGTTATAAAACCAGAGGGGCCATTTGTGTCACTTTCCAAACCTCTTTTATAACTGAATTTTTCGGCTTAAAATGAAATGACAAGAGAAAGAAAGGTGAGGGGCTAGTGTTGCATCTTTTTCAAACATCCCTTTTAAACCAGTGCAACAACCCTGTACTCAACCCGCTTACCCGCCAAAACCCAAACCACCACCCCCACGGTTTCTAGCTCCAAACCACTATCCCTAGTACACTCACAGCTAACCCTTCACCATTTCCCACCTTACCCTGCCCCTATAACCATGCCCACTTGGAAATCACTCAACCCGAAGACCTTTAATGGTGAGAAATGTGTAAGGCCAATGAAAGGCTAGGATTGCTTGAGAAACATTGCACACTCACAACAAGCTCATCCCAAGTCCAAGAATGCAGTTTGGACTTCTATAAAAGAGAAGAAAGCAAGCCGAACCAAACACCACTTTTTTTATGTTTTATTTTTAGTGTAATTTAAATTCAGTCTTTCTTTTAAGCATTTTAATGTAATTCAGCTTGTACCTTACGAATTTGAGCAATATAATTCAGTTTCAAGTTTACTTAAGCTTTGATTTTCAATTTTAAGCAAATTTTACCAAACAAGCTCTTAATAAGCTCAAAATTAGTTATAATTCTGTTTTTAGAGCTTCATTCACTCATTCTCATCATTTTACATTCATCATGGCAATTTGAGTTCATGTGATCAAGTTTTAGCAGCTTAAAGAAGTTATAAGCTAATCACAGCTTATTGAGCTTAATGCTCTTTGGTTTAGAGGTTTTGGAAACCAATTAGGTGTTTGTTTTTGAGCCACTCACTCTACAAGAGTGGCTCTAGTTCTGAGGCTCCAAAAATCCAGGTTTCACTTTCTAAATTTCATCTTAGCTAATTTCTAGCTTAATTCAAGCAGCTTACTTCTTTAAATATCCTTGAGCTTAATCTTGTCTAATGTTGCTAAAGTAGTTTAAATATGCAAATGATGTAGAATTTAGTAGCTAGAATTTGTTAATGTCTCATGATATGAAATTCTGTCAAATCTTAGGTAGTGGCTAGGAGAGGAAGTACTTATTTCTTTCAAATAAGCTGTGAATTTTAGTTGTTAATAAGCTCTATGAGGTTATTTAGAGTAGAAGTACATAAAAAGTTAACCTGTTTTAGTTGATAAATAGATTTTAATCTCAATTAGTTTTGATAGCTTATGAATAAAGGTGTGTTTGGTTTAAGCAATCTTTGACTCCTAAAGTCAATTTCTTTATGTCAAAATTGTTCATGCAGTTGTGTTAAGGTAGTTTAGCAAGCTTTAAGCAAGTTTTAAAGATTAGGATCTAGATTTACAAAGTTTAGAGTGTAAAATTTCTCACCTTGCACCAGGACAGTTTTGGTGTTAAGAAAAATTTGAAGCTTAAGTGAATCTTAGTATAAGAGTGTTAAAATTGTATCATGTAGATTTCTAGTATAACTTGAGTTCATGAGTTTTCAGCTAAAAAACTTAGCATGCATAGGATACTAATGCCAAATGCATCAGCAGCAAACATATCAGCAACAATCAACAGCTTCAGCAACACTTAGCACTCTTTCTCTTTTCAATTTTCTTGTAAACTTTGTTAATACCTGGCTTATTTCTTTCCAAATACCTCTAGTACACATCTTATTCTTCAAATAGCATCTTTTAGTTTAAACTTTCATCAAATAATAAGCAAGATACAAGCCAAAATGTAAAAATACTCTTTGAGCCTTAGTTTCTGTAACAGCAAACTAGAAGCTTATTTTCTAGCTTATTCTCTTGTCAAAAGTTAGAAGTCCATTTGTTAAAGTTGTAGAGATTAAGCTGTTTTACAACTTTGTAGTTTTAAGTTTCTTCTGAATCTCACTTTTTAAATAAGCAAAATAAGCTGATAGCGTAGGGTCTGTTTGGTAGTTTTCTCATAGTTAAGGGGTACCCGTTTTCTCTATAGTGTAAAATTTCCAATATTCGCCCGCCTACCCTGTTCTTTCCTTTATTACCATTTCTACCCTGTCTTTTCTAGAAAAATAATTAGATTTAATATTTTTCAAAATAGTTTTATAAAATTAGGGTTCTTAGTTTAATCAATCAAATTAGGGTTTAATTAGCTTTTAAAAATTAGGGCTTTTGTTTCTATTAATTTTCTGCACCATTTTAGCATATTAAAACCATTTTTCTATATTTTTCCAGTTAAATTTGTATTTTCTAGCAATTAAAATAGATTTTAGTTATTACTTTTTCTTATAAAAATCATAAAAAATAGAAAAATAGTTGAAAAATTAAAATTCTTTTTGCATTAATTTTCATTTTAAATCTAGTATTTTTGAAAAATAAAAGAAAAATTTTAGTGTTAATTTTTAGAAAAAGTTTATTTTTGTTAATTCATTAAATCTTAGAAAAATCATAAAAAATTCAAAAATTAATAAAAAAATATTTTTCTTTTTTATAAAATTTTCTTTTGTCATTTAGTGTCTAGGAAAAATATAAAATTTAGTGTAGGCTTAATTTTTCTTAAATTTCAGTCTTAGACCCGTTTTACCGGGTGCGTTTTACCGTTTCTTTTCGTTTTAGATTTAATTTTAGGATTTCCCTATAACTAATTTTGTTTCCCGTAGTTTTTAAGATCCCCATTTCCTATATCTGTTTCCCGTAGATTAAATTAGGTTTTATTTAGTTAATTTTAGTTGTAACTATATCAGTGTTTCCATCATATCTAAATATTCTCCATCATTCAATTTCTCATCAAACCAGGATTACTTTCAATTGCAGCCTCGTTGGGACATACGACCCGGGAATATCTCTTCCGGAATCTTTTTATCATTGATTCTTATATATTTAATCTCTTTGTGTAGATTTTGACCTTTTGCCTTGGTTAAGGGCATTTGGTTGAGATTTGCATTTGTGTTATTTTATATGTATACTATTCCACGAATCAAGTTGCTACATTTTATATTCCCTACCAATTTTGACACTTGGCATAACCATTTCGAGACCATATTTGTTAAGGTAACCAACCATTAGAATGAGTGCAGCAAACCATGTAAGGGTATCCTATGCAAGAACTTCACCTAAGCACTCATTCCATGCCACGACTCCAGTTATAAGGAGAACAGACAATTCGAGAATGGCAGCCGTAACAACATCAATATCAAGCATCCCTCCGATATCCTCAGACCAGTCTAATTTGATGATCAAAATGACAAGGTGATACGCTTTTAACCTAAAGGCATATTATGAAACTTTAAAATTCAAGAAATATGTTTCACAAGAGAGTTTCTTCTGAGATAAATAATATTATGTTTACGTTTTTAAGATAACCGCAGCTAAAGAACTTCAATACCAAATCTTTACTCAATGTTTATTTTGTGGATCATGCCCTGCCGGTTGGTCTCTTGAATGTGGAGAGTTTCTATAACTCATTGTTGTCTTTCATTGTGTCAGCCCGAAATGCTAATCAATTGGTCAGGGAACTTGAGGTTAGTATTCTGAATATGACAAAAAGTACAAATCTGGAAACCGGCTAAAACGGGTCATTTTGTATTGAGTCAGCAGTATGGTTTTTAAGTTTGTAAAATATACACTAAATTCTGCAATTCTAAATAAAATTGTAGTTGACTAGTTAGAATGTGTTAACGAGTGAGTTAATGAAGTGGTTAAGGTTGGGCATGGTGTCGGGGTGACCCATGATGGTTAATCAAACCCTTAGACATCCATCATATGTATGTTACATGGACTAGAGCTTTTAGCTTGGCCGCATGTAACCGTGTTTATTTGTTTGTATAGTTTCATGATAGGAATTGGAAGCTGCGTTTTGAGCATTCAGGTGAGTTACATACTCCCACTTTTTATTGCATTTTAAACTTGGGATGGAAATGATGCAAGTGTTGAAATGAGTTTTGAATTCCTGTGATTATGTGTTAGTGTAAATGCATGGGCTATTTTGTGACTGATATGCGTTATGTGCTACATGTTTTGTGATGTGATATCGATGTGTGGACTAAGTCAGAAGGGTTACTTGAGGGTATCCATGGCCTGTTTAGTGGAAGGTACTGTGGCCTAGTCAGGAGGGTTACTTGCGGGTATCCATGGCCTGGGCTAAGGGGAAACCATAAGGACTTTGGTATGATCCAAGAGCGATTGAGGTCGTCTGCTTGGTGTCTGAGTGATTGATTGGATTGAATTGTATGTTAGTTAGCATAATTTCCATGCAAATGTATTTTTTTTATAATCACAGTAATTCGGTTAATGATTTTGGAAATGGATTTGGTTAATGAGTGTCTGAAAACCTATGTATCTCACCAACCATTATGTTGACGTATAAGCATCATTTTCAGGTAGTCAGCAGGATGAGGTTAAAGTTAGGAAAAGTGGCTAAATGGACCGTAGGCAGCTGGCGAAGTTTAGTTATCTAGATTTCATTTATTTGTTTTGATTTGGATGTTGAATTTTATTTGTCTTTGCGCAGTTAGAAAGTTTGGATGTTGCATGTCATAACATTGACATGAATTCCATCATTTCAATGTTAGACGCCTTTTAGATTTTGATGATGTGTTTGGGTATTTTCATGACACTGCGTGTCTATACCTCGTATTAATTGCATGATTTAGTTTCTCTATATAGACGCCAATGTGTTGTGATGATTCCCTCTCTTGTGGCGCCTCGCGTTTCCGCCTTGGCAGGGTGTGACAGGCCTTAGGTGCGGAGGATAATAAGTGCTCAAATCATTGTAATTGGTTAGTATCATTTGAAACACTACGGTAGCATGGGATTGCTATATTAGAATCTAAATCTATTACATGCATTCTGCTTTCATATTTCATAATTGTCCACTTCATAAACTATAAGCACAACAACTGGGTGATAAGTGCTTAATTACACATATCTTTTACCTCTAAAAACGAGCTTAAATGACCAAAAACAGACAAAAACTGCCAAATATATGTTTGTTTTGCATTTGTATTATGCAGGAAGTGGATATCAACAAAA
>BQNB010183437.1:0-12403 GCA_026074375.1 Tanacetum coccineum | reverse complement strand
TTTAAAAATTAGAAACCAAATATTTTAAAATTGATGACATGGCAACAATGATGACTGAGAATTATGACATAGCAGTGGGATGCCAAGTGGAATAATAATAAAAAATAGTAATGACATGGCATCCAAGATGATGTGGCATTATGACGTGGCATTAAATAGTCAAATGCCTCCTGTTATATATAATGTAGAGATAGGGGCGCGTTCAAGTGAGAAGGTTAATTTTTGTGAGAAGGAAAGAAGAGATCTTAGCCTTCCATTAATCCCTCCTTTTTAGATCTAATGGCTTAGATTAATCCCTAATTTACTAAATAAGGGTATATTTGTCATTTAAAACTCACACCTAATATAATGTAGTAAAAAAAACACACACGTAACACACTTTTGAGGTGAAAAACAATATAATCCTCTCCAATCAACTACCTTCAACAATCTCCTGACATAACTAACACTACACCGCACGATCACCGCCGTTCAAACCACCACTACGCCGCCATAGCAGCACCTTTCTGTCACTATTTTGGAGGTTATTAGGTTAAAATTGGCTCTTTAAAAGGTTAAATTCTTATACTCTCTTCATTCATATATTTTTAATCGGTGTTCAGTTTGACGATTGCTTGTAATATTTGTTCATTTAATACTTTTATCGCTATCATCGCATCAAATTGATTCAACTTTATAATGCATATCAACCGTTCGATGAAATGCCTCAACTAATATTGTGGAAGCTGTGAACTTTATTTCCTGATTCATTGTTTTAGTAGTCTTGATAGTACTTACGATTGCTTTCTTAATTATAGGTACGACTTCAATAAGCACATTTACAACTTTCAAGTATTATAAGATGTGTGAACAACCTCGTCACATGGTCTTATAGCTTTTTAAGATGTTTGAACAACCTCTTCACATGTGAAAATATACATCTTGTAGCTTTTTAAGAGGTGTGAACAACCTTAAGAGGTGTAAACAACCTCTTCACATGTGAAAATATATGTCTTGTAGCCTTTTAGGATGTGTGAACAACTTCGTCACATGTGAAAATATGTCTCGTAGCTTTGTAAGATGTGTGAAAAACTTGGTCATATGTGAAAATATAAGTCTTGTAGCTTTTTAAGATATGTGAACAATTAATGAAATAGCGAATAGTGACAATGAAGGATCACAAGCAGACTCACAAGACGTGTCACTCAGTGATATAAACTCTGATGATGATTTATGTGGTATTCCTAGGAACCAGATTGGGGATATGTATTGGTTCTGGACCATTCGATAACGCTAACTGATCACACTGTTTTAGACATGTAGAATCTCAATGGTTTAGCTAAGGCGTAGATATGTTTTTATAATATACACTATTCTTACATCTAATATATAAAATATGTGAGTACATGCGGTTTAAGATGTATACATTAAGGATCGACTTTGGGTTACTTGTAACTTGTTTGATCCATTTGACATGTTCCCCCTTCAGCTTCTTACTATCATGTTCGTGGGATCAAATAGCGGTTCCATATTTTATGGGCTATTAAGGTTTTAATGATTTCCTCCGGTATTGTTCCAAAATAAAGGATCATTTTATATTTTGTAAAGGCTCCATTAATTTGGAAGAAGTTTGTACAAAATAAGAAAAAGAGTCATATTAATTTGGACCAAATGGCTTTTAATATAAACTAAACACTCCATATCTGCGACTTTTGACAAATCAACTTCCCATAGAAAGTCAGGTAATTGTTTATCAAGTCAAAAAAATTATCTAACCAAATTTGATAAGTGTTCTTCTTGATCCAGATAAATGCCTCAGGCTGTAAAAAGCTTTTCGGTTGGGGCTTTAAATGTTTTTTGATGATTATATGCTTTCGTTGTTTGGTTTCTGATTAAACTACTTACATTAACATGTTACTTATATAACGAGATTTAAAAGAAAGGGACCGAATATTCTGGTTGATTAGTATTTATGTATATATATTGAGTTTGCGTCATATAGTTACATAGATCAAGTTTGTGCTTGTCTTGAGGGTTCTACCCTGACGTTGATGTACCCATAGAGACTTAGATTTATACTATAGTTCTCATAGTCACGACAATATCCAACATAAGATGCAATTGAGAGTTAAAAATGGCCTTTATAAGCTTGTGAGTGAGGGCCTTGTTTGCTTGCTTATTTATTGTTTTTGTAGTCTGAGCAATTTGTTCCCTTTTGGTCTCGTCTTGACTACTTGACCTATTATTTCTATTTCATGGGTCGGGGGGTTACAAGAACAGAAAGTCTGTCAATGGGATAAGATTTAGACTAATTATCTTCATATTTTAATTTTAATAGCGCATCTTAAAGGTGATGAGCCTGCTCCCCTGTTAATGCAAGTTTTGAGCAAGCTGGTCAGCTGGTGTTGTCATGACAGACAACCATGAACCAGCTGAGGTAAAAAGAAATCTTGCTTAATGACTTTTGGTTTTCGTAACAGTGGCAATGACCCACGCCGGTTTTATGTTTCTTTAAAAAGCCAAATGGTTTATCTTATAAACGTTTTATGTTGTCCTTGTAGGGATACCACAAGGGTTAGCATGTTGAGGCGTTGATAATGTGAGAATCTGGGTAATATTGTGAGAATTTGGGTGATATTATGAATCTGGGTGATGTTCTCATTCTTACACAGCACGGAATGAGGCATTGATATTGTGAGAAGTTGGACGGCAGTGGCTTTGCACCTCCCATAGGTAATATTATGATGAATTTTAAGAATATCTTAAATATGCATTAATCTTCTTTGTGCTTGTCAGGGGAGAGGAGTCTGGTGATGTTTTAGTTACTGGGAAAACGAGTTTAGTTGACCAAGATGATGGTCCAAGGCAAGCTTATGATATTCAAAGAGTGTAAAATTCAGTGATCATGTTTACATTATTTGAAATGTTTCCTTGTTTATGTAACAGGGAATAATTAGCGAATTCATCTTAAGTGAGGACACTGTAAATGTAGAACAACTGATAAAATCTATTCTGGGGTTGAGGCCGTGGGGGGTATTAAGTTTATAACAAGCCATGGATCAAATAGCGTATGGTGGTCAATAGTATAGTGAACCTCTTGGTGGATTTACAACTGGGCCTCCATACATTCAAGACTGGAATAAGGATGTTGAGGTCTGTTTTCTCCATAATCTTTTTAAGCTCTTATAAAACGTTGTTTCTTCTGGCTCAAAAAAGTAGTTACATTCAGACCCAAGCCTAGTTTTATCCGTTTCACAATCCAACCTTGCGGCCCGACCTATGTATTATTTAAAAATCACCCATTTTAAATTCAGCTTGTTTTAAAATTTTACCTGTTACACAAGAGTTTTAGATTAAATACCAGGTTAGTAAAATTTATATTATTTCAGGGGTGTTTGGATTAACTATGCTTATGGTGTGGGCTTAACTGAATTCTGAAAAGCTCGGCTTATGAGGTTGAGCTTATGGACACAATAAGCTCAAGTTGATAAGCCAATAAAAAAGTGGGCTTATGAGCTTTTCCTATTTCAAATGAGCCCATAAATTTAGGAGAATAAGCTAATTCCTAATTTTACCCCTAGATAAGCACATTAGGAGTAGCAATTTTATATTCATATTCAAACACTCCAAAATTGCTCATAATTAAGCAGAAAAAAGTAAGTGGAACGTCTATACAAAGATAAGCTATTACTGAGCCGTCAGTATTGTTCATATCAAGTGCTTCAGTAGTTGGAAGTTTGAGTTTGCATAATTTTTTTACGCTGTTTGTTTGGTAATAGGCTTTGTGAATATGTTGAAGTCGTTGGTTTCGAGTCGTTGGTTTTGAGAGCTGGTTCTGCAAAAAAAGTTCTAAATCATGCCCAATTCCGGCAACAGGTACTATTACATACTCATTCACCCCATCACAACTTTAAACCTTATATGTAGTTTAACAAAAAGGTATGATTGTCGATATATTGTCTAATATGCGCTTTAACAAGGAATTGATTAATGAAACTCGTGGATGAAAATTTAAGTTGTACCATATGCATTTTTTTGGGGAAATGCATTGTATAAGTATTCCAATTTTTTTAGGGATAGGAGGGAGTATCTCTTTTCTGTGTAATGACTTTTTTTCTTTTTGTTTACTAGTTTGATTTTGATGCAAAGAACACTAGAAATAAGATGGAAATGGAATACATTGCAAAAGGGTGGAATGTGTTCAGATTCTACACTAATAACTTCAATATTCACCTCTCAATTTTCCGACTACTTACTTTTTCTCCTTTTCAATGTTTTAGGCTATGAAAGCTCGAATGGGTGATCTTGTACAAAGCTTAGGCATGCCAACTATAGTTGTAATTATTAATTAACTATTTATGTAGTGTTAGCTACTGATTGCAATTTTTGAAGGGAACAAAAGTGCCAACTATGATGAATCCTAAGTGATAACTTGCCATGGAGGTGTGGAACTGTGGACTGTGCTATATGGTATGTTAGCTTGCTTGCTACTTAAATATCCAAATAGTCTGCTATTCTGCTTAAAAGTTGCTGTAAATTCGTAAAATATTTGATAACGACGTCGTATTTAAAGATTGAATAATATTTGATGAATCCTAAGTGATAACTTGATGTATAGTATGTAGGATAGCAAGAATATAGTAGATATTGTATTTGTGTTTAAGTGAAATTGTCTACTATTCTGCTTAGAACTTGCTGTAAATTCATAAAAAATTTTAGCCATCAAGTTGTGATTTTAGTTTATCACAACAAGTCTTAATTGGGTGGGACTGGGAACTGATTTTAGATTATCACATAAGTCAAAATTTCTTAACCATTATCTTATATTATTATGTACCACATAGCTGTACAACATGAAATTACTAGGTAAACATTATATCTGATATATAAGTAGGAACTTTAAACCTCTTGTTTCATGTCACATGTGGTATAAATTTAACCAATACAAGCATTATAGCATGTAAAATGTAATGAAACATGTTAGTATTATATGTATTAAAGTAATGAAACGTGTTAGATCAAATACGTAAAAGTGTCGCTTATTAGTCATGGACAAGTACGCAAAAGTGTCGCTTCTGACTCATGAATCCAAATTTATGAGTTTTACTTACGTGTGTTTCACGTCGGTCAAATAGTATAACATTGATTAAAAAATAACACCTTTCACATATACAAATATCAAGTTTTGACCTCTTTAAGGTCAACTAGAGTTATTTAACTCCAAATAAGTTTTGCCAGACCCCCCTAATCAGCAGAAACTCGACTCATTGTATATATCTGTTTAGTTGTCTTAGATTTGAGCTTTATCTCAACCTTAATAAAATATGAGAAATAATTTTTCATTTTTTCTTACTGCTCAACATTCCTACATATCCTCTTCATTTCAATAAGCACATTTACAACTTTCAAGTATTAATGGTTTTTTGAAATGGGGTTTTGGACTGGTTTGTGGTCTAGTTTTGCAAATGAAGCTATCATGGGATGGTTAAGTTCTATTTATGATGACTACTTTGCTGATAAGGAGTGTTTGAAAGAGCATGGAGGAGACTTAATTATGACTGGTCTAAGTGTAATATTTATGTGGCTTGGTTCTTTTTTGAATATCGATGGTTCATTGGAACATGTTCTGCGGGAGCTACCCCAAAGGGAGTACTGAATCAAATGAAAGTTGAAGGCTTAACCATCTATCATGTGAAGAGTCATCTACAGGTGCAATTATGGTATAATTTGATGCAAGCTGCAAATGCTTTGCGAGTTTATTGTTTCATTTAGTGCAGAATATGTTTGTTTTACAGAAATATCGGACAGCTAGATATAAACCTGATCCGTCATCAGAAGGTATATAATAATAAATAATTTATTCTTGTTAGTCATTCATCACATTGGCGTTTTAAGCATTATCATGATTTGGAAACCTTAGGTGTATAAGCAATCAGCCTGCTCTATACTGGCTATTATGTTAAAGCTACAGTTTTAGGAAGATGTTCACTAATTAATTTGACTAATCACTTATTGCAGAGCCTTCATAGAAAAAAACTACTGTTGCAGATTTCTCATCTTTGGAGTTAAAAACGTAAGGCAGACTGATTCAATTACATTTTGACTTGGTATAGCTTATGTCTGTGTCATGTTACATGTCAGTTATAATATATTGCATCTGTAAATACTATGTTGATTGAATTAATTATTCCCGATAAATCTATCATTGTTAAAAGTGTCTTTCAAGGACCTCTCTTGATACTTAATGCTTAAGAGTTGTAGCAAATTTTGATGCATTTCTTTATGAATCAATCGTTCGGGTTAGGTTTTAATCTGTAATGCTAAATGGATCTAAAGTTCCTAAAGCATAATTTTGATGCTTATACTTTTTAGGCATTTAACAGTTTAGTTCTTCATGTTGCATTTGTATAGTTAAGTAGCGATTATAGTTTAGTATATTGTATGTCCAAGTTAGAGGATTATGGTGCCTGCAAGTAGGAAACCCTGCGTAACATTAGAAGAAATGTAAATTGTCAGAAGATATTGTTTGTACGAGAAAAGTGTGGCAGGTAACGAATGAAAAAAACAATGTAGTTTGCAGAATAGCTGCGTGGACGGTTAATAGGTAGCAAATAAGTTAGAGTGAATAATAATAGTTATATATAGGAAAAACTGATAGTTGAGCTAAAAACTAAAACGATAATGAGCTAAAAACTAAAACGATAACCTGATTTAATGTAGCTAAGGAATTCTGATAACTTACAATGAAAATGAAGAAATATATACATAAAAGATAAGATACATTGTACAAAGTTTTATGTGCGATGTACGCTTTTTTGGGTAAAAACCTGTGATGTATGGTTTCATCTTCATATAAAGTGTGCTTAGCCTGCTGATATATGAATTTTCTGCAGGTAAGGGGGTGTTTGGAGAAGTGTCGTCCGAATGATGGTTACACTGATATTCTTCAAAACTAATACTAATCTATCGAAAACTCGCATCTAAAACAGATATCTAAAAATTGAAATGATGGTGGAGCTTACAGATTGAATAAAAAAATAAAATTGTAAAACAGATTCAGTTACAACAGATGGCGAATGAGAGAATTTATAAGATGGTAGTGAATTAAGGAAGTGTGAAGTATGTAACGTGCACAACTGTTATTTTCTGTTTCAACATATACAAGTTTCAGTTAATAAAAAAGAACATGAGAATTTCAATCATTTTACACTCAAGTTCTTGGTTACCGACACGCTAGATGGACCCGACGCTTCGTCAAATGCAGTTCTCTGCAAACAGGTATGTTGTTCATTGGTAGCTCGATAAAAGGATTGGCCATTGTTCATCTGTTGGACAAGCTCCACACGCTTAAGATACATTTTTATATAGGTAATCGGTTATAAAATATTTCCTTTAGAAGATTAAATTAGTAATTGTTTTTGTTGGTTGCAGCTTTTATGAGCTGCAATTAAACGGCACAAGGCTACACAAGAACGCAGTTGACTGCATTTTGGGACTTAAAGCTTACAATGAAGAAAAATCAGAAGGTTGATTATAAGATGCTTTCGTGATCTTTTTAATTAGAGAAAACTACAATTTTGGTCCACTATCTTTACTGGGTATAACAATTTTGGTTCATTTTTTTAAAAATTTGCGGGTTTAAGCCAAAACCCGAGTATCCATTTCACATTTGAGCCAAATCTAACAATTTCGTTAAATCTGGTCGTTTAACACTATCACGTGCCATTTGCGTGAGGGTACATTTGTCCATTCATTAAATAGTGGGGGTATATCCGTCTTTTACTATTTCCCGCTTTAATTACTATACCTACTCATATTTTTGGTATAACATTTTACACCTTTTTTTCAATTTCAATCCACCACTAACCCTAATCACCCCACCCTTTCAATTCCCTGAGTAATCTACACCTAAGAACCCTAATTTCACAAGAAACCCAAATGTTGGCTGCTACTTGGTCATTGAGACCAGACGGTCATACACTAGATTCATATAAAGAGTATTGTAAGTTATCTCTAATTTGTGTATAAAATTTGAATTGGAAATTCATTTTCGAATCTTATTTACTTATATTTTTTTGTGTTTTACAGGTAATCATCCAACAGCTTTTACCCTGAATGTACTGAGAAAGAAGTTCAAGTCCCTCCACCATTTGATTATGAGGAAGTTGACTTAGAAGAATTTGGTAGTGGAACAGAGTCAGATGATCCTGAGTGTGAGAGAAAAAGAGCATTGAAGAAGTTAGCAAAAGCACATAGACCTGTAGATGGGCTAGTGTACAGTGACAATTTCTATATTGGTCAGTGTCTAGCTAACAAAACATTGATCAAGGAAATGGTAAGCAAGATTGCTGTGGCTCAAAGAAGACAGTTGTGGTTAAGTAGGAATGATAAAACAAGGATGACAGCAGAGTGTAGAGGAAAAGTTCCTGTTTTTAATGATGGTGGGCCAGTTTGTAAAGAAAGTGGCCCATTAGAAAATAAGCCCAAAGGTGATAGTGTCAAGTGTAATAAAAAATCCAAAAAGAAAGGTCAAGTTGGAGAAAGCATCAAATGTCCCTGGTTAGTGCATTGTACAAAGTCAAGTAAGGCTGAAACTTGGTGGGTGAGGAAATTTAATGATAATCATACTTGCCTGCAATCAAGATCTATTGGAAAGTGTACTGCATCTTTTCTATCCAAAGAAATAGAGGAAGCTATAAAACCAGATCCTAGGGTTCCAATTGCTTCATTGAAGGACCAATTGCAAAGGAAATATGAATTAGGTCTGTCTGATATGAAGATTTTTAGGGCAAAACAAATGGCAGAAGAAAGACTTTTTGGTGATTGGGCCAAGCAGTATGCACAGTTGAGACAATATGCATTGGAATTGAAAGAAAAAAATCCAGAAACAACTATCAAGATTGATGTGGAAAGATGTTTTGATGTAGAAAGTCAAACTAGACAATTCAGAAGGATTTATATTTGTTTGGGTGCTTTGAAGAATGGGTTTAAAGCTGGTAAAAGAGATCTCTTGGGACTAGATGGTTGTTTCTTGTCAGGACCTTATCCAGGACAGATCTTGACTGCTGTTGGGGTAGATCCAAATAATGGGATATACCCTTTAGCATATGCAGTGGTGGAGGGTGAGACAAAGGAGTCATGGTTATGGTTCTTGGACTGTCTTGGAGATGACTTGGAGTTGTTCAGAAACTCCAACTTCACCTTCATATCAGATAGGCAAAAGGTAACCCTTCAGACTATATCAAAGTTTAATGAAATTTTAACTTATGCTATGCTTACTTTAAAAACTTCTTGTAGGGCTTAATACCTGCATTGCAAGAAACATTTCCAGCAGCTGAACATAGATATTGCTTAAAGCATATCTATGATAACATGAAGTTACAATGGAGGGGAGAACAATACAAGGACCTCTTGTGGAGAAGTGCAACTGCTACAACAGTTCAGAGGTTTGGAAAGAATATGGAAGAGATCAAGAAACTTAATCCAGAAATGTATAACTGGCTTAAGGATATTCCACCACAACATTGGGCTAGGTCACACTTCTCTGGTATGTTAACTATATTTACAACTTTTTTTTGTCATGTTAAACTATTAGGATTATACCTGAATGTTACATAAACCTTGAATTGCAGGAAGACCTCATTGTGATGTTCTATTGAATAATATGTGTGAAGTGTTAAATAGGCAACTCTTAAAAGGCAGAGACAAACCCATTGTTACTTGTTTAGAGTTTATTAGGGAATATCTAATGAAAAGGATAGTCATTGTTCAAGGGATAATTGACAAGAGTACTGGGCCACTAACACCTAATGCCACAAAATTGTTCAATCTCATTAAGAGAGATGCTGCCCAGTATAAGGTCATATGGAATGGAGGAGATTTGTATGATACAACAGGTCCATATGGAGACAAATGTGTTGTAAACATAAGATTGAGGAGTTGTGCTTGTAGGAAATGGGAAATCACTGGCATGCCTTGAAAACATGCAGTTGCTAGCATTTGGAATATGGCAAACAATGGTTTAGAGCCTGGCATCCCTGAGTCATGGGTTCATGAGAGTTACTGGTTGAAAACTTGGGTAGATATGTATAGGTTCAAAGTCAATCCTTGTAATGGACCAGAATTGTGGCCTGAATCAGATACCCCAATCACATTGACTGCACCTAATTACAAACCTCCAATAGGCAGACCTAAAAAGAAGAGAAGAAAGTCTGCAGCTGAAATCTATGATAACTTGGTCAAAAGGGGCAAGCTAAGTAGGGCAGGAGGGACAGTCACATGTCTAAAGTGTGGCCAACAAGGGCATAACCAAAGATCCTGCAAGGGTCAAAGACATCAAGGTTCACATGCTCCACCACAAGCTTCAAGCCAAGCTTCACAAGCTCCACCATCTTCAAGCCAAGATTCACAAGCTCCACCATCTTCAAGCCAAGCTTCACAAGTCTTCACAAGATTCACCAGGTCTACTGCAACAAGAAAGAAGAATGGTTCAAATGCCAAAGGTAAGCAGTAGTGATGTGAAGCTTATGGAAATGCTGTTGTGATTGCAGACTGTTGTTTATGTCTTGTTTCCAGACTAGTTATGTTATGCACATTGGTTATGCACAAAAACTACTTATGTTATGCACTTTGGTTATGCATCCTTTTCATTTGCTGTCACAAGTTAGCTAAATGTTACAGTGTAGTAAATATGTTAGGTAAATGTGGTTGAGGGTCTTAAGTAACTAGGATTAAATGCAACAACACCTCGGTTTCCTTATAAAACCCAACCCCCTTTCACCACAGACTCATTACCACATAACCTTTCTAACCCTAAATCTGTCATCACCAAAATGGAAAAAAAACCAGAAATAATTTTGTTGAGTGACTCAAGTGAGGCTGTTAGTGCTTCAAGTGATCATGTGAATGCTGGTGCTATTGAAAATAGGAATGAAGGATCCTCAAAGCCTCCAAGTGGGTCAAAAGAGATATATAAGCCTAGGAGTGT
The DNA here is from genome assembly GCA_026074375.1 of Tanacetum coccineum. Classification (NCBI taxonomy): domain Eukaryota; kingdom Viridiplantae; phylum Streptophyta; class Magnoliopsida; order Asterales; family Asteraceae; genus Tanacetum; species Tanacetum coccineum. Next base: position 1,437 of record BQNB010183437.1, on the reverse strand, counting down.
TCCAAAAAGTATCCTTGAGTGGTATGGATATGATAGTGTTGCTGACTATCATGCAGATGCAGATTATGTTCCAAAAAAGAAAGTGAAAAGCCCTAGTCCCATTGCTGTTTTGGGACTTCCGAACAAGGTTACATGGATGGACATGGTGAAAAAAATAGGAATTAGAGGTGCTGGTATCACAGGAAAGGGCAAAGGGAAGGTTTAGGTTTATGTCTGTGTTTTAGGGTTTATGTCTTATGTTTCATGTTTTATGACTAGGTTTAGGTCTGTGTTTAGGTTGTGTCTGTATGGTCTAATGTACTAACAACTGGAACCTATAATTGACCATAATGGTCAATAAATTTTGAATATGAAATGAAGTTCTTGTTGTTGATCTAAATCTTTGTTTGGTATTTGTGGTATCTGCAAATACATGTTCTAACTTTAGAGTGTTTGGCAAACAGTTTACACAAAGTGAACATAAACCATACATTAAAATAGATCAAATGATCATTGTCTTTAACAACATAATGCAAGAAAAACAACCTACAAGATCCATACATCAAACTACAGTTTATAAAAGGAAATAATACAAGAAAAACAACCAACTAAACACTAATAACCACTTCATCCTTCTAGCTTGCATTTGATAATCAACATGGTTTTGGTCAGCAACTGCTTCATCATTTTCTCCTTGATAATCAACTATTTGGTCAACATTAGGAGCTTGATAATCTGCTAGTGTTTGTTGTAGATGATTGATTCTCCTTAGTAACCCATGAATGATTTGAACAGCACGATCACACATTGGTGGATCATACCAATCAATAATCCCACAATTAGTACCCTAATCAAAATGCATTTCAAAAATTAGGTCAAACTAATTACAAATCAAATCCCTAAAAATTAGGTCAAACTTACCCTCTTTGAACAACCAAAAAAACGCCTCCCAGGATTTGTGGATGTCCATGATGTCCTGATTACACCAACTGATCCACATCTTCGACATATCATAATTTTGCCCTAAAATTTATTCTGGAAAGTGTTCTTAAGTGTGTGTTATTGAGTGTGTGTGTGTGTGTTGTGATCGTGTTAAGTGAAAGAGTGTGTGTGTTTGTGTTTGTGATCGTGTGTGTATGTGTTTGTGTTACCAAACAACTAAAAAACATGAAAAGACCTTTATGCCCTTTTTTTAATAATAAAATAACCACAAAATGAGTAAACGACCAGATTTAACGAAATTGTTAGATTTGGCTCAAATGTGAAATGGATACTCGGGATTTGGCTTAAACCCGCAAATTTTTAAAAAAATAGACCAAAAGTGTTATACCCGGTAAAGATAGTGAACCAAAATTGTAGTTTTCTCAATTAAAAAACAAGTACAATATTTAGAGTGTAAAAAGAACAAAATATAAAGCTAATATAGTTATTTTTCCTTTTAGTAAAAATACAATACAA